>JAFIRS010004320.1:10000-91666 GCA_018342105.1 Gonioctena quinquepunctata | reverse complement strand
AATTAATGAGTCGGTGAGTACCCGTTTGAGTTGACACGCCGCCATGATATATCACCAAGCCTATTATCGCTTCAAAAAGACCGCGGGTCATTCATCTGTCCCGGCGTACTATTAATTATGAAGGTCTGAACATAGGATTGGAATTTAGATTGGGGTGCCGACACAGATGATAGAGGAAGTGTCATATTAATTTTACTATTAATGCGTCCGCCTTTGAAATCGAACGAAAATTGATTTATTATATTGGCCTTCTTCAGTTTCAGTTTACATATGGCTATATTTAAAATACTTGATAAGGAGTGCTCACAAGACTAATATAAACATGGTAATAATAATAAAAAGGCAAGCGTGTGACTGGCTGTGTAGAATGGGTAAGAAACTTTCAAATTCCATAATTGCTATAGTCCTACTTACAGTTGCATTATGGATGTAGCAAATGAGCGTCAAAAGGGATAAAATGATGGCATGCAGGTGATGGGACCTCACCAAATCATTTTGAGATATGCTGAATGCAAATTCTTGTAAACTCATCGCAACGGTGATGAAGCAGGATGCGGTATACCCACAAGGAATTTCTACCAGAGTCAAGGCTATCGCTTGGTACATGTTTTCTAATCCCATCCTGGAAGGAAGACTCATGATTAACCAATGATGTTATATTCTTTCCCCACGACCTCAGTGTTTATAACTGCCCTCTGTGTCACCTATGTATAATAAGCATTATTACTCTCCAGGAAGTCATAGTAGAACTCCCGCTATGTATTTGTATCACAATTTGTCGAAGTCACATATGTCCGTGCTATCGTTTGGAGCGAAGGTATGAGTAATAATGATAATATTAAAATTATTTTATCTTCTCGATTCTCTAAAAAATAAAAAAATTGAGTTGAGCTAAACTCAAATAATCATAGCAATTTTCCTTTCGGGCGAGTACGCTAAAAATGTTTGGGAAAATGAAAAGAACGAAACAATGTGAGTAGGATATTTGAGCCGGTTCTGAGCCTTCCCCTCCACTATGACGCCATGATCTCCCATGGGTGAGAAGTAGCTACTTTTCACCCTCTACTTCACTTCACCCTGGTGGCAATACAATAATGACATAATTAGAAATTTCAAGAATAATTTTTGAAGTGGTTTGATATATTGATTTGTTGAAAATATAAACAGGATGTTCATAAAATCAGATGTGAAATCATCTGCGACTGAAAGATAAACTTTAGTCACTATCTTAGCCGGGGAAGTAGTTGTTTTCTGTTAGATATTCACAAAAAATAACTTCATTTCAATCGTGGATTTTTCAATTAACAGAAAAATATTTCTATCAATATTCAATTGAGAATGTTTCCCTTTTCAACATGGTTTAATATATTTTTAATTTATATGTTTATGAGTAAAAACGATATCATTCAATAGAATGAGCTGATAGTACGTAAAATAAACAAACGGTAACCCAATCAGAATTAATAGTTAGGTAAGAATGATAAAAAGCATTTATAGAAATTGTTATATCGGACTGTGCACTAGTTGTTGCTTTTATTTCTTAGATTGATGTTAATGTTGATGTTTACTCGATTGACATTCTATTGCTACATTTTGTAGGGGAGGTCTAGTCTTGCTATTTGACAAAAGATTAGCTGTCTGACACTGTTTGTCCTAGGAGGATCCCTCCATTTTTTGCCAGCCCGGTCGCTGCAGTTCTTTGGAAGCAATAGCCGGCGGCGAAGACTTCGTGATTATTCGGATTTAAAGAACGTGAAAATTCTCCTGAAAATTGCGCTATAGAATTATGACCAACTGTATGTTTCGTGAGCTTGCCGGAACAAAATATCCCACACACAAAATCTGTTACATTCATCAATCTCACTTCTGTTTGAAGGTTGTAGACGATGTGTTAACTTGATTACTTTCGTTTCGGACGTCCATCGTCTTGATGTATTTGAAAGGTTCTCACGACATCGAATGCTTGTATCTGCAATCGTCTGCAGGTGAATATTGACAAGTTTAGGTGCTACTTACCAATTTATATGACTGTTGGTGCAATGATGCGTGTAATTCCGCTATGTGCAGTGGTGCATGTAATTTCGCGCGGTGTGGTGGTGCGTGAAGTTTCGCGCCTCTGCAGCCCGCCAGAAAGAGCAATCAGTAGTTTCCATACGTTCTTGATCTCAATGCTTGGTTGACTAAAGGCGTTATTGGCTTCGATGTAGGCGGCCTCTTTGAACTTTCGTTTGAACCAATGCTTCTCTTTATGTAGAACACTTGCGTCGTCCCATAGAACTCGATGGTGCTCAGCCCTGGCGTGGTCAGCGATTCCCGATTTTGATGTTTCTCCACGTTGAGTCCATTTCTTTTGCTCATCTAATCTTACCGATAACGGTCTCTCCAATGTGGGAATCTCCGCATTCACATGGAACTTCATAAATGCAATTCTTACTGATTTCATTTCTGTTGTCAGGTTGGGTCTTGGTCAGGAAACTACGTGAAGTACTGCCGGATTGGAAGCAGCTCTTGATTTTGAACTTGTTTCCGATCCTTCTGATCTTCTCGGACACACCTCTGATGTACGGAAGGCAGATCACTGTGCTTTGTTGTTGCTCTTCAGATGTCTTCGTTCTCCGGAGTTGTTTCAATACTTCTCCTAGGAGTTTCTTGGGATATCCATTCCGGTGGAGGTCCTCTCTGATGTGGTTTAATTCGGCATCTAGTGACTCCACGTCGTTGCATATGTGCGTCGCTCTCTCTTCCAATGTTCCCACGATCCCTCTCTTCGTCGAACTCGGATGGTTGGAGCTGTAACTGAGGTACTGCCCCGTATGTGTTTTCTTTCTGTAGACAGAGGTGCGGATTTCATTGCCTATTCTCTCAACGTTCACATCGAGGAAGGGTAAGGCACTGTTGGTTTCTATTTCCATCGTAAATTTGATCGAATCCCTGATTCTGTTAATTCTTGAGAAGAAATCCTGGAGATGTTTGTCTCCGTGATTCCATATAGTGAAGGTGTCATCCACGTACCTCAACCACAGCTTTGGTTTGTTTTCTGCCCCCCGTATAGCCAATTCCTCGAACCACTCCATGTATATGTTGGCGATGATTGGAGAAAGGGAGTCCGTCGACTTGAGAGAAGAATCGGTCCTTTTCCTGGAAATATGAGTTCTGTAGGCAGCACTGCAGTAATTCCAGTATTGCGTGGGTAAGAAGGTCAGTCCTCTCGTGCAGCTGATCATCCTCTTCGAGTTTCCTTTTGATGATACTGAGAGATTCCTTTATAGGGACATTGGTGTAAAGGCTCTCCACGTCGGAGCTGATGAAACGATCTTCTGGTCCAAGTTCAACATCTGTGATGGTGTCAACGAAGTGCTTGGAATTCTTGACGTATGAACTGCTATTTCCTTGTAAGGGTTGAGGTATCGGTAGGAGGTATTTTGATATCTTGTAGGTTGGTGAGTTCCGTGAGCTGGTGATCGGTCTCAGTGGCATGTCTGGTTTGAGGATTTTCGGAAGCCCGTATAGATGCGGTGGTTTGCTGTAGTGTGGCGTTAGATGAAATCGTTCGTTGTCTGGAAAAGGACCGATTCTTCTCTCAAGTCGACGGACTCCCGATGGGATCTTCCCTTTCTCCAATCATCGCCAACATATACATGGAGTGGTTCGAGGAATTGGCTATACGGGAGGCAGAATACAAACCAAAGCTGTAGTTGAGGTACGTGGATGACACCTCCATTATATGGAATCTCCAGGATTTCTTCTCAAGAATTAACAGAATCAGGGATTCGATCAAATTCACGATGGAAATAGAAACCAACAGTGCCTCACCCTTCCTCGATGTGAACGTTGAGAGAATAGGCAATGAAATCCGCACCTCTGTCTACAGAAAGAAGACACATACGGGGCAGTACCTCAGTTACAGCTCCAACCATCCGAATTCGACGAAGAGAGGGATCGTGAGAACATTGGTAGAGAGAGCGACGCACATATGCAATGATGTGGAGTCACTAGATGCCGAATTAAACCACATCAGAGAGGACCTCCACCGGAATGGATATCCCAAGAAACTCCTAGAAGGAGTATTGAAACAACTCCGGAGAACGGAGACATCTGAAAAGCAACAACAAAGCACAGTGATCTGCCTTCCGCACATCAGAGATGTCTCCGAGAAGATCAGAAGGATCGGAAACAAGTTCAACATCAAGAGCTGCTTCCAATCCGGCAGTACTTTACGAAGTTTCCTGACCAAGACCAAACCTGACAACAAAAATGAAATCAGTAAGAATTGCATTTATGAAGTTCCTTGTGAATGCGGAGATTCCTACATTGGAGAGACCGTTATCGGTAAGATTGGATGAGCACAAGAAATGGACTCAACGTGGAGAAACATCAAAATCGGGAATCGCTGACCATGCCTGGACTGACCACCATCGAGTTCCATGGGACGACGCAAGTGTTCTACATAGAGAGGAGCATTGGTTCAAACGAAAGTTCAAAGAGGCCGCCTACATCGAAGCCAATAACGCCTTTAGTCAACCAAGCATTGAGATCAAGAACGTATGGAAACCACTGATTGCTCTTTCTAGCGGGCTGCAGAGGCGCGAAACTTCACGCACCACCACACCGCGCGAAATTACACGCACCACTGCACATGGCGGAATTACACGCATCATTGCACCGACAGTCATATAAATTGGTAAGTAGCACCCAAACTTGTCAGTATTCACCTGAAGACGATTGCAGATACAAGCATTCGAAACGTCGTGAAAACCTTTCAAATACATTAAGACGATGGACGTCCGGAACGATAGTAATCAATCTCACTTCTATTATATTCATATTGTTATTTAAAGGTAACAATATGTCTTGTGCATCATTCAAAATTAAGTTCCGTGAATATTTAATATAGCACTGATCTTGAATATGTAGTATGTGCATGTGAGTAGGTAATCCTTTTTCTTCATTGGTATTACTACTTTTTTTCGACATATTCATACTCATTGTCTCTGTTGTCTGTAAACCATATAAATAAATATTTTGTCATTTGTATGTCTATTATGTCTTCATCTGAGGCGTATTTTATTTTATCTTATGTGATCCATATCACTATTTAGTCATCCATAGAAGACCCACCAACAGGTTCACCCAAGCCGCTTCAAAACACTACATCCAACACAAAATGGCTAGTTTTAATTTTCTAATTTACAAAGCCGTCAAATTTTCTTTGAATGCTGTGTTACGCCCGTAGTCCGGGCATATCAGCTGATCGTTTTCAAAATTAAATCAAAAAGGTCAAGGAAATAGCGATAATCAATGGATATACACCAGAAATTTCTGATAATTTCTTGAGAAAGAAACGTTTAACACATTTACTGAATGAAACCACCAATGTGAGAAAAACGACGGAAAGCAAAAGATTAATGAGAATCTCTTTCAATCCAAAACTCACGAGAGGTCTCAACACTATACTCCGGGATGTAAATCTCTAAGCAGTTTTCAGTAATAGAAAAAACTGGCAACCCAAAGGTCAAAACTAGATAAGTCGGGAATTTATGAAATTTGTCTTTTACGGTCAGACAAAACATTCAATTTCTTAAAGGTTCCACTATAACTTTTTTTTATTAGTTTTCAAAGTTACAAAATTAACCTTCCCAAAAAGGTGCAAGTGGCCAACTCTCATAGCGAAGGCAAGGGTTGTGATTCAATTAATAACATAAATTAAAATTTACAAAAAAAATTATTTCCTAGAGAATGAAGTTGGTTTCATACAGTTGAAATATGGACGTCATCTACAGTAAACAATTATAAATCCAACTTATTTCCTACCAATTTCTGTGAACTCACTGTTCAAGAAACATTCTCCAAAGCACACAATAAAACTCTGAAACTTTAAAATATAACTTTTATTCCTGGTTCAAAGAATGAACAAATTTCACCAATTGTATGCCTGAGAAAAAAAACATATTCCACTTATAAAATCGATGCTCATTATGGTGTTATTACTGAGTGTCAGTGACTATTGTAAACGGGTACCAAATGAATTTCAATAACAATAGAAAATAGTAATGAATTTGTGGCATTGCGGTCAAATTTTTAAATTTCCGAAAAAAACCATCTTCGAGCAGGATTCCAACCCACGACCTTAAGATTACCAGTCTTATGCTCTATCAACTGAGCTATCGAAGACCCTGTATTCAACATCTGCATTTCGCGATACCGTTTTTCCCAGAATTTAATGTTAGTTGTTGAAACATGGAAAGTGAAAATATGAAATGTAATCTTAAGGTCGTTATTTAACTTATGTTTTTCAATGATCTCATATATTCGAAAGATCTATTCGATAGATCTAGTTGAAAAAACGATCTAGTTACAAACGATTCTAGTTACAGAAGACCTGGCAGAACTTTTAGTATCAAACAACAGAAAAATATCTTTGTAAAACATGTCTGACGAAGTAATTTTTTTATTTGATTATATTTGGTTCAAAGTTTACTAAAATATAATTTTCATGTATTCGTTCAGATAGTTTGAATTCAGCAAAGCTGTTCTCCTTCTTTGGATTGAGATGGTAAAGGAAATTTATCACCACTCACGAGTTCTTTCCGTGAAGCCAGGTACAGAAATGGACGAATTGAAACTTTCCTCTTCCCCAACAAATATCAATACTTCACTTTTATAATTTCTTATCATCTCCTGTTAGATTTATAATCTGATCGACAAGTGCAAAATTGTGTTAATTATTGATAAATCTTCTAAAAATATGAGCGATAGCTCATTGGATTTGGAATGACGTGTAGAAAAATGCATTTCGATGATTTTCCAGCACATAAAAAATTGCAATTGTTATTAACAAATGGGGAGAAAAAAATGTATTTAGTTTTTCGCTAATAATTCAGAAACTATTAATAATTAGGAAATTTGAGGAATATATTTTTAAAGAGGAGGAAATTTCAAATAAAAAAGTCCCAACTCCCGCTGTATACCACAGTATTTAAACATTTGAAAAAATTAGCCTAAACACTCAAAAGAATGAGGTCCCGTTGGGAAGAAATTCTTATGTTCATTTTTCAAAAAGTTATACAACTGTTAACTGACAAATTTTTTTCCGACCTCCATTTTCACAGAAAATTCATCAATGATTTCATTGTTTATTGATTTAACAATTTATTATACAAATTCTGTCTAACATGATATTTTTTTTCTAAAAGTAATTGGAATAACAGAAAGTGCCATATGTAACAGAATAATGTTTTTTCAATATTACACGATACCGAAGTTATAACTGCCACTTGATTTGTTAAGTAACAAACTGATATAACTTCCAAACAATTACAGATACGTTAATGGACATTCAGGTCGTTTTTATGGAGGATTAATCAATATTTGGAATTAGTTGAAGACCAAGTTTATAGCTATTGTTGATCAGCTGTTAAATGCATTAGTTTATTAAAATTGAAGAGGTTTTTTTTCGCCAACGTACTATCAGAAAGATTTTGCTGGGTCTCAACACCAACAAAGCCTGTGGATCTGACGGAATCCCGCCGATTGTTCTCAAGAAATGTGCCCCCGAACTAACACCTGTTCTTTGCAAGTTGTTCAACCACTCTTACAATTTGGGGGTATTTCCGTCCAATTGGAAAATTGCAAGAGTACAGCCAGTCCCTAAAAAAGGCAAACAGGCCCTACCTAGCAACTACAGACCTATCGCACTGCTATCTATTATTTCAAAGGTCATGGAAAAAGCCATCAACATCGAGCTCATGAAATATCTGGAAGACTCAGGAATTGTCAACGATAGGCAATATGGCTTCCGCCTCAGAGATCAACCGGTGACCTGCTCGCTTACGTCTCACATATATGGCAGCTATCTATTGAAGAGTATGGAGAAACTTTAGCTGTGGCATTAGATATCTCCAAGGCGTTCGATCGAGTTTGGCACCAGGGACTCCTCGCCAAGCTTCCGTCTTATGGCTTGCCCCCTCAGCTGTGTTCTCTGCTTGCTAGTTTTCTCTCGAACAGGTCTCTCCATGAAGTGGTCGATGGAGTTTCATCTGACACTCTACTCATAAATGCTGGTGTTCCGCAAGGATCTATTCTCGCACCAACACTATTTCCACTTCACATCAACGACCTGTTGAAAGCAACTTCATGTCCAGTACACAGCTTTGCCGATGATAGTACCCTCCATACCGCTTTCTCTTCCAGGGCCCCTATATCAGCCCGTGAAACCAGAAATGAACGAGGAAGAAATGTTAATAATATAAATATGGACTTAGCAACAATTCTCGAGTGGGGATCTAATAACTTGGTAGAATTCAATGCAAACAAAACACACGCATGTCTTTTCTCTAGAAAAGTCGATCTCACTGTGCCTAACATAACTTTGTCAGGAGTAACCATACCACTGAAGTCATCCATATCGATGCTTGGTATTACTATCAGCAATAACCTTTCCTGGGAAAATCACGTGAGGTCCATTGCCAAAAGTGCATCCCAAAAACTTGGTTTTGTTTCGTGCCAAGAGCTATTTCACCCCCACCCAGCTGCTTATGATCTATAAGGCACAGATCCGACCTGTCCTGGAATACTGTTCCCATATTTGGAGCGCGGCACCTAAACATATCCTGAGGCTATTGGATTCTGTCCAAAAAAAGGCAATTCGTCTCGTCGGTGATGCCTCGCTTACAAACTCGCTCACTTGTCTGGAACACCGTAGAAAAGTTGGCGATTTGTCTCTATTTTATAGATATTTTCATGGGCGATGCTCTTCTGAAATATCAACAATCGTTCCTGCTTTGGCAGTCTCTTCGAGACTAACCCGTCAAGTTCAGTCATCACACCCCTTCGTGGTCACTTTGGAGACCTGCAGAACATCACTTTCCAAAGACTCGTTCATCCAACGAACAGCGAGGCCTTGGAACTCATTGCCTAGGGAGGTGTTCCCCGAGGCATACAACCTCCAGAAATTTAAGAAGAACACCAACTCCTACCTTCTTTCCCTTGGTTCCCACGATGTTCTCTGAACATTACAGGATATCCCTTTTCGTGGGAATCAGAACATAAAAAAAAAAAACCTATAACGTGTTGAAAAATGCAAATGTGATGAGCACACTACATCAAGTATTTTAATGTATCCATGTGTGATACCATTAACTGGAGAACGTGGCTATAAAAAGTCAACGTTTTATTGTCGTTCAAAATTAAATTCGACCGCGGTAAGAAATGAAAGAATGTAAGAGCTCGTTAAATTGACACCTCCCCTATTAATTGCACCGGCACACCAAACGAATCGACAACCATATTTTCAGACATTCATAACTAATCTTATAGTACGTCTCGACAGATGAATCACTCGCGGTCTTTCTGAAGCGATAATAGGTGCGGCGATAGCGAGAAGGAACTTAAGGGGTTACGTAAACTATAAAAAGGATTGACCTATTAATGTAACATATCATGGGGGCTTGTCGAATCAATGGCGAGTCGGGGTGTTCTCAGACACATACATTGAATTTATGACTTTTACGGCGTATTGAAAACAATTTGCGATTCTATATAAAGGGGAAGTCAACGATATTCATTCGACACTCAGAGTTGAGCAAGTTCAGAGCAAGTTTTGCTTCAGACTTCATAATTATGAAGCGAATTAAAGTAAAGTCTAGTTTCAATTAGAGAAGATGCATTCCCATCTTCCTACGCGAAGTAAGCGTAGACTTCGTAAAGTTTATCTAAAGTAGCCAATTAATCAAAAATATCCAGAATAATAGTGAAAGTGTAACTTTCAGAAATCATCTCAGTAATAACTAAATGAATGGAATTAACATATTTCAAAGAAAGTAATTAATCATGTTACAACCAGTGAACGCGTAATAATACTCGGTAATAACACAGAATAATTAAGTAACATTTAAAAAAGTGGTGTGTTCTCCAGTTGAGGGTAAGAAAATAAAACTTAGGGCAGTTTGAAGTGTTTTGATATGGCCGAACAGTTTACATTAAACGAATATGCAGTTTGTATGGACGAGCATTTGGTAATGCTGCAGAAGCCCGTCGTCTGTATGCCGAGCATTTTCCCAATCGAACGTTACCGGCAAGAGAAACGCTCGAAGGTGTCGATTGCAGCTTGAGGGAGACAGGTATGTTTAATGGATAATTAATTGGAGCCTGTTGTTTTATTTCGATATTACTGTAGGTTCAGTTTTGCCAAAACGAGGTGGTGAGGGCGCTCCTAGGGCTGTGCGTACCGTTGTATTGGAGAAAAATATTCTGGAAGCTGTCGCTGATGATCCTCCAATGAGCATCAGAAACCTATCAGAACAGTTCCATACATCCAAGTCCACTATTCATAGAATAATTAGGGAACAACTGCTCCACCCATATCACATCCAGAAGGTACATGCCATGACACCTGAAGATTTTCCAGCACGACTGGAATATGCCAATTGGGTCCTGGATGAGCAGAGAGAGGATATTACTTTCATTACTCGAGTTTTATTCACCGATGAAGCAGGTTTCAGTAGAGATGGAGTAATCAACTCTCATAATCTCCACATATGGGTCGAAGAAAATCCCCATGGGATATTGCAAACCAAACACCAACGTAAATTCAACGTGAATGTTTGGGCTGGTATCATAGGAAACCATCTTATAGGACCGTTCGTTCTACATGACCGATTGAATGGAGAACGTTATTTGGAGTTCCTTCATAACGATTTGAATGGACTTTTGGAACATGTTCCATTGCAAACCCGAAGAGATATGTGGTTTATGCATGATGGCGCTCCTCCTCATTTCAGTTTGATTGTGCGGAACCATCTGAACCAGATTTTCCCCAATAGATGGATTGGTAGAGGTGGGCCATATTCATGGCCACCGCGGTCTCCGGATTCAAATCAATTGGACATCTTTCTGTGGGGACATCTAAAAAGCCTCGTTCACGCTACACCTATTCACACCAGAGATGCCTTTTTGAATAGAAACATTACATTGTGAAGCCATACGAAACGACCTTGGCATGCTATTTCAAGGACAGAAAGGGTGTTTGCGCCGACTGAGAAAATGTATTGAGAGAGACGGGGGTCATATCGAGCAGTTTTTTTAGCGGATTTTGCATTTCTGTTTGATCTTGAGGCTTGCGATTGATTATTTACACCATGAGTTTTGTAAGGTAAACGTGTTTGCATGATAAAAATTCGTTATGAACATTGTACCTATCATTTCTATTTTCATTACAAATTAATCTTTTCGAATAATGGTAGACATCTCAGGTTGGATGTCGTCGTCGAAAAATGCATTTTTATCAAAAATCGTTCCTGACTTTGAAGCAAAACAACTGACTCCTGCATAAAAGCTCATCGAAGGAATTCATTTGAAAAGGAAAACATTCTCAATTTAATATTGATAGAAAGATTTTTCTGTGAATTGAAAAATCCACAATCAAAATGAAGTTATTTTTTGTGAATGTCTAACAGAAAACAACTACTTCACCGGCTAAAGCCACGCTGGACATTGAACTACATCTGATATTTGAAGAGGCCCTATCTTTTCAGTCGCAGATGATTCCACATCTGATTTTATGAACATCCTGTTCATATTTTCAACAAATCAAAGAATTCATTTGGTTAGTCAATCACCAAAATTTAGATGATTTTGAATATTCACTTTGAAAGTTATCACAGAAAAACATATTTCATTTTGTACCTTTGAGGGCCCGTAACTTGGTAACGAAGGCTTTTAGGAACAAAAGTTATATAAAGTACTGGTGATATTTTGACCCCATCTATACATTCCCGAGAGGAAAAGAGAAAGTCCAGGGACACCCTGTATAGGTTATAGAGGTAGAAGTTTTGAGTGTTGGGTGTCACATGTGATATATTTGTGTCTGCTGGTAAGATATATTTTTTTTTGGTTCATTACCATTTATTGAATCGGATTTTTTTTAATAACCTAACCACGCCTCACATGAGCTTGTGAAATGGTCAAAAGTAATGACAATACTACAATTTCAACTTTCAAGTAGGTAAACGTACCGAATACTGAAAATGTTCGGGTCGATCTGTCTCTTTCTCGCATATCGTGAAAGAATTTCGATATTTCAATGTGGGGTTTTCAACATTTTTCCAATAAGTCTTCTAATGAATTCATCCCAAGGAACAATAACGTGGCAGGTAATTGCAGCAATGTTGAATTTCATTTCAATTTCATTTCATCAACACCAGTAAGCGTTTTATTTGTTCGTAAATCTTTTATATAATGTTTACCCCTATTTTTTTGTAGCAGTGTTGATTTATATTGATTTATATTCCGATGTAACTTTCAACAAACTGTTTTATTTGATTATATTTGGTTCAAAGTTTACTAAAATATAATTTTCATGTATTCGTTCAGATAGTTTGAATTCAGCAAAGCTGTTCTCCTTCTTTGGATTGAGATGGTATAGGAAATTTATCACCACTCACGAGTTCTTTCCGTGAAGCCAGGTACAGAAATGGACGAATTGCAACTTTCCTCTTCCCCAACAAATATCAATACTTCACTTTTATAATTTCTCATCATCTCCTGTTAGATTTATAATCTGATCGACAAGTGCAAAATTGTGTTAATTATTGATAAAGCTTCTAAAAATATGAGCGATAGCTCATTGGATTTGGAATGACGTGTAGAAAAATGCATTTCGATGATTTTCCAGCACATAAAAAATTGCAATTGTTATTAACAAATGGAGGGAAAAAAATGTATTTAGTTTTTCGCTAATAATTCAGAAACTATTAATAATTAGGAAATTTGAGGAATATATTTTTAAAGAGGAGGAAATTTCAAATAAAAAAGTCCCAACTCCCGCTGTATACCACAGTATTTAAACATTTGAAAAAATCAGCCTAAACACTTAAAAGAATGAGGTCCCGTTGGGAAGAAATTCTTATGTTCATTTTTCAAAAAGTTATACAACTGTTAACTGACAAATTTTTTTCCGACCTCCATTTTCACAAAAAATTCATCAATGATTTCATTGTTTATTGATTTAACAATTTATTATACAAATTCTGTCTAACATGATATTTTTTTTCTAAAAGTAATTGGAATAACAGAAAGTGCCATATGTAACAGAATAATGTTTTTTCAATATTACACGATACCAAAGTTATAACTGCCACTTGATTTGTTAAGTAACAAACTGATATAACTTCCAAACAATTACAGATACGTTAATGGACATTCAGGTCGTTTTTATGAAGGATTAATCAATATTTGGAATTAGTTGAAGACCAAGTTTATAGCTATTGTTGATCAGCTGTTAAATGCATTAGTTTATTAAAATTGAAGAGGTTTTTTTTCGCCAACGTACTATCAGAAAGATTTTGCTGGGTCTCAACACCAACAAAGCCTGTGGATCTGACGGAATCCCGCCGATTGTTCTCAAGAAATGTGCCCCCGAACTAACACCTGTTCTTTGCAAGTTGTTCAACCACTCTTACAATTTGGGGGTATTTCCGTCCAATTGGAAAATTGCAAGAGTACAGCCAGTCCCTAAAAAAGGCAAAAAGGCCCTACCTAGCAACTACAGACCTATCGCACTGCTATCTATTATTTCAAAGGTCATGGAAAAAGCCATCAACATCGAGCTCATGAAATATCTGGAAGACTCAGGAATTGTCAACGATAGGCAATATGGCTTCCGCCTCAGAGATCAACCGGTGACCTGCTCGCTTACGTCTCACATATATGGCAGCTATCTATTGAAGAGTATGGAGAAACTTTAGCTGTGGCATTAGATATCTCCAAGGCGTTCGATCGAGTTTGGCACCAGGACTCCTCGCCAAGCTTCCGTCTTATGGCTTGCCCCCTCAGCTGTGTTCTCTGCTTGCTAGTTTTCCTCGAACAGGTTTTCCATGAAGTGGTCGATGGAGTTTCATCTGACACTCTACTCATAAATGCTGGTGTTCCGCATGATCTATTCGCACCAACACTATTTCTATTTCACATCAACGACCTGTTGAAAGCAACTTCATGTCCAGTACACAGCTTTGCCGATGATAGTACCTCCATACCCTTTCTCTTCCAGGGCCCTATATCAGCCCGTGAAACCAGAAATGAACGAGGAAGAAATGTTAATAATATAAATATGGACTTAGCAACAATTCTCGAGTGGGGATCTAATAACTTGGTAGAATTCAATGCAAACAAAACACAAGCATGTCTTTTCTCTAGAAAAGTCGATCCACTGTGCCTAACATAACTTTGTCAGGAGTAACCATACCACTGAAGTCATCCATATCGATGCTTGGTATTACTATCAGCAATAACCTTTCCTGGGAAAAATCACGTGAGGTCCATTGCCAAAAGTGCATCCCAAAACTTGGTTTTTGTTTCGTGCCAAAGAGCCATTTCACCCCACCCAGCTGCTTATGATCTATAAGGCACAGATCCGACCTGTCCTGAATACTGTTCTCATATTTGGAGCGGCACCTAAACATATCCTGAGGCTATTGATTCTGTCCAAAAGGGCAATTGTCTCGTCGGTGATGCTCGCTTACAAACTCGCTCACTTGTCTGGAACACCGTAGAAAAAGTTGGCGATTTGTCTCTATTTTATAGATATTTTCATGGGCGATGCTCTTCTGAAATATCAACAATCGTTCCTGCTTTGGCAGTCTCTTCGAGACTAACCCGTCAAGTTCAGTCATCACACCCTTCGTGGTCACTTTGGAGACCTGCAGAACATCACTTTCCAAAGACTCGTTCATCCAACGAACAGCGAGGCCTTGGAACTCATTGCCTAGGGAGGTGTTCCCCGAGGCATACAACCTCCAGAAATTTAAGAAGAACACCAACTCCTACCTTCTTTCCCTTGGTTCCCACGATGTTCTCTGAACATTACAGGATATCCCTTTTCGTGGGAACCAGAACATAAAAAAAAAAAACCTATAACGTGTTGAAAAATGCAAATGTGATGAGCACACTACATCAAGTATTTTAATGTATCCATGTGTAATACCATTAACTGGAGAACGTGGCTATAAAAAGTCAACGTTTTATTGTCGTTCAAAATTAAATTCGACCGCGGTAAGAGTTGAAAGAATGTAAGAGCTCGTTAAATTGACACCTCCCCTATTAATTGCACCGGCACACCAAACGAATCGACAACCATATTTTCAGACATTCATAACTAATCTTATAGTACGTCTCGACAGATGAATCACTCGCGGTCTTTCTGAAGCGATAATAGGTGCGGCGATAGCGAGAAGGAACTTAAGGGGTTACGTAAACTATAAAAAGTAATGACCTATTAATGTAACATATCATGGGGGCTTGTCGAATCAATGGCGAGTCGGGGTGTTCTCAGATACATACATTGAATTTATGACTTTTACGGCGTATTGAAAACAATTTGAGATTCTATATAAAGGGGAAGTCAACGATATTCATTCGACACTCAGAGTTGAGCAAGTTCAGAGCAAGTTTTGCTTCAGACTTCATAATTATGAAGCGAATTACAGTAAAGTCTAGTTTCAATTAGAGAAGATGCATTCCCATCTTCCTACGCGAAGTAAGCGTAGACTTCGTAAAGTTTATCTAAAGTAGCCAATTAATCAAAAATAATCCAGAATAATAGTGAAAGTGTAACTTTCAGAAATCATCTCAGTAATAACTAAATGAATGGAATTAACATATTTCAAAGAAAGTAATTAATCATGTTACAACCAGTGAACGAGTAATAATACTCGGTAATAACACAGAATAATTAAGTAACATTTAAAAAAGTGGTGTGTTCTCCAGTTGAGGGTAAGAAAATAAAACTTAGGGCAGTTTGAAGTGTTTTGATATGGCCGAACAGTTTACATTAAACGAATATGCAGTTTGTATGGACGAGCATTTGGTAATGCTGCAGAAGCCCGTCGTCTGTATGCCGAGCATTTTCCCAATCGAACGTTACCGGCAAGAGAAACGCTCGAAGGTGTCGATTGCAGCTTGAGGGAGACAGGTATGTTTAATGGATAATTAATTGGAGCCTGTTGTTTTATTTCGATATTACTGTAGGTTCAGTTTTGCCAAAACGAGGTGGTGAGGGCGCTCCTAGGGCTGTGCGTACCGTTGTATTGGGGAAAAATATTCTGGAAGCTGTCGCTGATGATCCTCCAATGAGCATCAGAAACCTATCAGAACAGTTCCATACATCCAAGTCCACTATTCATAGAATAATTAGGGAACAACTGCTCCACCCATATCACATCCAGAAGGTACATGCCATGACACCTGAAGATTTTCCAGCACGACTGGAATATGCCAATTGGGTCCTGGATGAGCAGAGAGAGGATATTACTTTCATTACTCGAGTTTTATTCACCGATGAAGCGGGTTTCAGTAGAGATGGAGTAATCAACTCTCATAATCTCCACATATGGGTCGAAGAAATCCCATGGGATATCGCAAACCAAACACCAACGTAAATTCAACGTGAATGTTTGGGCTGGTATCATAGGAAACCATCTTATAGGACCGTTCGTTCTACATGACCGATTGAATGGAGAACGTTATTTGGAGTTCCTTCATAACGATTTGAATGGACTTTTGGAACATGTTCCATTGCAAACCCGAAGAGATATGTGGTTTATGCATGATGGCGCTCCTCCTCATTTCAGTTTGATTGTGCGGAACCATCTGAACCAGATTTTCCCCAATAGATGGATTGGTAGAGGTGGGCCATATTCATGGCCACCGCGGTCTCCGGATTCAAATCAATTGGACATCTTTCTGTGGGGACATCTAAAAAGCCTCGTTCACGCTACACCTATTCACACCAGAGATACCTTTTTGAATAGAAACATTACATTGTGAAGCCATACGAAACGACCTTGGCATGCTATTTCAAGGACAGAAAGGGTGTTTGCGCCGACTGAGAAAATGTATTGAGAGAGACGGGGGTCATATCGAGCAGTTTTTTTAGCGGATTTTGCATTTCTGTTTGATCTTGAGGCTTGCGATTGATTATTTACACCATGAGTTTTGTAAGGTAAACGTGTTTGCATGATGAAAATTCGTTATGAACATTGTACCTATCATTTCTATTTTCATTACAAATTAATCTTTTCGAATAATGGTAGACATCTCAGGTTGGATGTCGTCGTCGAAAAATGCATTTTTATCAAAAATCGTTCCTGACTTTGAAGCAAAACAACTGACTCCTGCATAAAAGCTCATCGAAGGAATTCATTTGAAAAGGAAAACATTCTCAATTTAATATTGATAGAAAGATTTTTCTGTGAATTGAAAAATCCACAATCAAAATGAAGTTATTTTTTGTGAATGTCTAACAGAAAACAACTACTTCACCGGCTAAAGCCACGCTGGACATTGAACTACATCTGATAGATATTCTGAAGAGGCCCTATCTTTCAGTCGCAGATGATTCCACATCTGATTTTATGAACATCCTGTTCATATTTTCAACAAATCAAAGAATTCATTTGGTTAGTCAATCACCAAAATTTAGATGATTTTGAATATTCACTTTGAAAGTTATCACAGAAAAACATATTTCATTTTGTAACTTTGAGGGCCCGTAACTTGGTAACGAAGGCTTTTAGGAACAAAAGTTATATAAAGTACTGGTGATATTTTGACCCCATCTATACATTCCCGAGAGGAAAAGAGAAAGTCCAGGGACACCCTGTATAGGTTATAGAGGTAGAAGTTTTGAGTGTTGGGTGTCACATGTGATATATTTGTGTCTGCTGGTAAGATATATTTTTTTTTGGTTCATTACCATTTATTGAATCGGATTTTTTTTAATAACCTAACCACGCCTCACATGAGCTTGTGAAATGGTCAAAAGTAATGACAATACTACAATTTCAACTTTCAAGTAGGTAAACGTACCGAATACTGAAAATGTTCGGGTCGATCTGTCTCTTTCTCGCATATCGTGAAAGAATTTCGATATTTCAATGTGGGTTTTCAACATTTTTCCAATAAGTCTTCTAATGAATTCATCCCAAGGAACAATAACGTGGCAGGTAATTGCAGCAATGTTGAATTTCATTTCAATTTCATTTCATCAACACCAGTAAGCGTTTTATTTGTTCGTAAATCTTTTATATAATGTTTACCCCTATTTTTTTGTAGCAGTGTTGATTTATATTGATTTATATTCCGATGTAACTTTCAACAAACTGTTTTTTTCCGTTATCTGATGCTTGCAGAGACATATGATTAAATTGGAAAAAACTTAACGATCACACATGGCAAATGAGGTTCTGTAGTTTTTACTCTTCAATGAATGGATTTTCTCATATTTCTGTGTCATAATTGGGAGAGATTGAGTAGAACTCTACAATACTCGAGCTTCATTAAGTCCAAAGAGTTTTGAGTTCGACAGCCCCCTGGCCTTTATTTGTATCATGCTCCTTGTCCTGTTTATAGTGGTCAAATTATATCAGAGTAATAATATATTTCTGTATTTTTGCACCTTTGAGAACCTAGAACGAGAAAGTAGTAGTCTCTTCATGCCAGTTGTAATATCACAATAACACCAATTGGCGAAGTATATATGTATAGTGTAATAAGGAAATATTCCCTTATTGATTTCATAGTAGAATCAACTATTGATTTGACAAAAGTGAAATTATTTTCAATCGTCAAAATAACTGGAGAACAGTTATTTTGATTGGCATTCCATATTTGTTTTCCATTCAAGTTTATTTTATATTCACTTTGACTTTCTATACAATTTCTCCGTAAATTATACCAGGTGTATCAATTGTTATTTTTATATTTTAGAAAATAATATATATATATATATATATAATAATTGAATCCCACGCTTCATTACATACTGAGTGAGATAATATCTCAAGCCGCTCTGGGATATTGTCCAGTTATTGGTCAATAGACTAATAACTCTCAGTATGGTTAAGGCTTGGTTGACCTGTTAAGGCTATTTATTTACTGCCCAAAAGGTCACCGGTCATATCACAAATACAGTAATGGACGTGCGGGACAATTTTGTTCAGTGATAAAATATCTGCCAAATTACCTCTCAATCATATCCATATCTCTTATAGTTTAAATTATATACGTGTCTTGAGTAATATGTATCAAACTCGCATTTCGTTTTATATGATATTAAATTTTTTTATTGCTTCACTTATTTATATTTTGCTATGATTTTACTTTCTACATATTATAACGAATTATAGTAACTTCTTACTGAAAGTGCTGCTATTGTTTATTTAAAAATAAATAGTTTTCCGATCAAATTATGGAGTTTTGCTCAAATTTTTTCAAGTTTTCTAGGCTGTAACTTTGAAATTGTTATACATTCGAAACGAAAGGAGAATACTTTAGGAAAAATATTTGCAGCCGAAAACTAAAGTACCATGATAAATAGAGAAATTCTGACTTAAATTCAACTCGAGTTTGATACATATTACTTTAAACACGTATATAATTTAAACTATAGGAGATATGAATATGATTTGAAGGTAATTTGGCAGATATTTCAACACTGAACAAAATTGACTCGCTGGTCCATTACTGAATTTGCATTTTTCAACAAGTTATAAGTCATAAAAGATACGAAAATATCAAAAACATCTTCAATTTTTATAAACAAATGTATATAACAGCTGATAAACAATAGCTACAAACTTGGTATTTAACTCATTTAGCGACACTCCGCGGATTTGAAAAAAAAAACCAACGGTCACTCATTATAAAAAAGATATGAATTTTTTTAAATACATTATTTTCACGACATTAAAAATCACCATTTCTATTTTTACCCAAGAAAAGCATAGTAATCTTCATATATACAATGTTGATAGCTTTAACTTGATTATCAGAAGTCAAACGCTATCATAACTGCATTTCATTGACCCTAAATATGTAGTCTACAAATCAAGGCACGCCTTCAGCGTGGATATTTTCTGCAGACCGGAAGGAGGCACGCAGAAATGCAATCCCAATCAATATCTTACGTTAAAGAAGGAACACAACCTAACCTAACTTATCTAACCTGCTATCGAAGTTGAATGCAAATAAATCAACCTTACAAAGCAACGCTTCGCTTCGCTCGCGGACATTCCGTTAGTGTTGACTAAAAATTGAATAACTTGAAATATATGACCACCAAGAATTTTTCAAGGCTATCAACATCGTAAATATATAGATTACCATGCTTTTCGTGGGTAAAAATAATAATGGTGATTTTTACTGTCGTGAAAATGATGGATTAAAAAAAATTCAAATATTTTTTTTATGAGTGACCGCCGGGTATTTTTGGTTTTTCTGGGTTGAGGAGGCGTGTTTATCTAAAAATAAAAAATCCAAACCCACGGAGTGTCACTGAACTGCATTTTAACCCTTTATAAAAACGACTTGAATGTCCATTATCTTATCTCTAATAGTTTAAAAGTTATATCAGTTGGTTATTAAACAAATCACGTGGCTGTTATGACGGTATCGTGTAATGTTTTTTTTTCAGTATCTTGTTACATATGGCTGTTTCTGAAATTCTAATTACTTTCAGAAAAAAAAATGTTAGTCAGAATTTGTTTATAACAAATTGTTAAAACAATAAACAATCAAATTATTAATACATTTAATTTTTTGTTACTCTATTGAGAAATATTCAGAGAAAAAATTATTTCTCAACTGATTATTTAAACAATAGAAATATAAAAAAAGATTATAAACAATAAAAAAAACGTTTTTTTGAATCATTATTTCATCATGACAACAAAATAATAATAAAAAAAAAATTATATAGTAAACTTGTCTATTTGTTTATACATAATTTATTAACCAATGACGTAAAAAAATCTTACCCAGCGGTACTTGATGCCTTCATTAGATACGAAAACGGCAATAACCTAACATTTGTTTAAACAAATTTTTTTACATAATTTTTTGAATATTTCATTAATTTTTTACTTTAATTATAAACTGTTAACACGTGATCTTCTTTATATATATATATATATATATATATATATATATGTATATATGTATATATACAGGGTGGCCCACCACATTCGCCTCGGTATTTCTACGAGAAATGAAGAGATTTAGGGAAAAACTTTTAGCACAGTTATATGTGGGTCCATGAGGAGCATATTCCCAAATTATTTTGAAATATATAGGGTGATCCCCAAAAAAATTACATACCAAAGTTATAGTTTTTCTCATGGAACACCCTATATTTTTTTATATTTTTAGATACTATAGACAAAATAAAGGTCAGTTACTATTATATTTCCCATACTTAAACTGACCGTTTCTGAGAAATTTTGAGAAATTTAAAAATACAGACCATAATTTGAAAATTGTTTTGACCCTGTAACGTGTAACGAGCTGCTCGTGATTGAATGTACTGCTTAGCTCAAAGGTTGAAGTTAACTACTACATGAAATTTTTAATGCAATATTATACAGAGTGGCGAAAAAAATTGCCTCAAAATTTGGACACACATTTAATTAAATAACTTCTTAAAGTTGAATGGAACACCCCGTATTTAGGGGCGTAATTTGACGCAGAATTAGATTCCCTCCAAAACTATATCAGGGTTCCCTATACCTATCTCTTCTGCTTTTTACACAAAAGGCGTTTTTATATTTTACTTATGAGTAATTTTTTTATCTTAAAAATGAAACACACTGTATTGAAATGAAAAGCTTTAAAAGCATTTTTGAAGTCATTTTATCGAGAAATTGAGACTCTTAAATAGTTTATTATTTTAATAAATGCTCAAAATGGTGTCCATTATTCTCGATGCATAGGCGAACTCTTTCTTGAAATGAGTGCTGAACTCTGGATAACATATTTTGCGGTATGGAACGAAACGCATTTCTTATTCGTACTTTCATATCCTGAGGTGTCGTTGGCGGTGTATCGTGAACAATACTTTTGATATATCCCCATAAAAAATAGGCGGGACTTGTAAGGTCCGGAAACCTGGCTGGCCAGTTCTGTGGACCTCCTCGTCCTATCCATCTATTTGGATATTGTCGATCTAACTCGTTTCTAACACGTCTATCAAAGTGTGCAGGAGCACCATCTAGCTGCATCCACATCCGTTGACGAATATTAATAGGTACACTTTCCAACAGCACAGGCAAATTATTCCTAATGAATCCGAGAAACATGACGCCGTTTAAGTGACCATCAAAAAAGTAAGGACCTACTACTTGCGTTCCAATTATTCCACCCCACACATTAACAGACCATCTGTGCTGGTGATCAAGGGTTCTAAAAATATTAGGGTTTTCGTCACTGTAATAGTGAAAGTTATGTCTGTTAACTAATCCGTTGTTATGAAAAGTTGACTCATCAGAAAAAAGCACATAATCAAAAAAAATTTCTTCATCACCAAACTTTTCTAAAGCCCATAAACAAAAATTCAGTCGTCGATCATAATCTTCTTCAAAAAGCTGTTGATGTAGTTGAATGCGATACGGGTGGAATTTGTACTTTTTAATTATTCTTTGGATACTCTGTCTGCTTATTCCAGTTGTTTCACATATTTTTCACTGACTTCTGTGAGGGTGTTCAACTAGAGATAACATCACTGAATATTCATTTCCCTCATTTCCAGTAACCGGTTTTTGCCGTTCTTGCTTATTATAAGATACACTGCCTGTTCTTCGGAAAAGCTGCAACAACTTTTCCAATGAACGCTTGTTAGGATGACTCCTGTTAGGATACCTTTGGGCATATACTCTTGACGCTGATGAACAGTTTTCTTCACACTCACCGATTATCAAAATAATATCAATTCGTTTTTCCTGGGGATAAGTTCTCATTTTACAATATTTCAAAAAGACAATAATTTTAAACTAGTTGAAACAATGATAATGGTTTGATTAACAAGTTGTGTCACTGTCAAATACTTTTTGTTTCATAATAATAATCAACGTCATCTAGGCCAGAGCCTACTATTATTAAAAAAATAGTATAATAGGTTTTATAGGAAATCGAAAATGTATGTTTTTATTGACCCCATATTGTAATTTTGGTATTTATTTCAATATGAAGTCTAATTTGCTAAGAAACAAGCGAATTTAACATATTTCGCCTCAATAATTGAGACACGTGCATCTTCTTATTTTGAAGAATGCTTTAATATTTCAGCACTAAATTTGAGTTTTTACATTTGCCTGCATTTTACTTTGGATACACCGTATTTTCAAAAATTTAAACTTCTGCTTCTAGAGAATCTACGTATTCCTTAATAAAAAGGTTTTTAAAACGCTTTTTAAGCTTTTCATTACAATACAGTGTGTTTCATTTTTGAGATAAAAAAATTACTCATAAGTAAAATATAAAAACGCCTTTTGTGTAAAAAGCAGAAGAGATAGGTATAAGGAACCCTGATATGGTTTTGAAGGGAATCTAATTCTGCGTCAAATTACGCCACTAAATACGGGGTGTTCCATTCAACTTTAAGAAGTTATTTAATTAAATGTGTGTCCAAATTTTGAGGCAATTTTTTTCGCCACTCTGTATAATATTGCATTAAAAATTTCATGTAGTAGTTAACTTTAACTTTTGAGCTAAGCAGTACATTTAATCACGAGCAGCTCGTTACACGTTACAGGGTGAAAACAATTTTCAAATTATGGTCTGTATTTTTAAATTTCTAAAAATTTCTCAGAAACGGTCAGTTTTGAGTATGGGCAATATGATAGTAACTCACCTTTATTTTGTCTATAGTATCTTAGAATATAAAAAAATATAGGGTGTTCCATAAGAAAAAATATAACTTTGGTATTTATTTTTTTGGGGGATCATGCTATATATTTCAAAATAATTTTGGAATATGCTCCTCATGGACCCACATATGACTGTGCTGAATGTTTTTCCCTAACTCTCTTCATTTCTCGTAGAAATACCGAGGCGAATGTGGTGGGCCACCCTGTATATATATATATATATATATATATTTATATATATATATATATATATATATATGTATGTATGTATATATGTTTATATATATTTATATAATTTATATATAAATAAGAAAGGCTCCAAGAAGCAAAACATTTATAAGTCAATTATTTGAACTTTTATGACGCCATTTGTGGAAACGGAGGACGGAAAAAACTTATTAGTTAACAATTGTATAACTTTTTGGAAAATGATTTTTTTCCGAAGGGACTTTATTCTTTCCAATTGTTCAGATGACAGCATAATTTTTCCAGATGTTTAATTAAATTGATATTCAATATCATCAAAAATTATTTCTTGTAAAATACTGTCTTCAGCGGAGGTGCGCGCCTGCCATCATAAATAATGGAGATAGAGTTCCGGGAGTTGGGCCTTTTTATTGGAAATTTTCCCCTCTTTAAGAATCTTCTCTTGAAATTTCTTAATTCTTTTTGGTTTTTGAATTATTAGCGAATATCTAAATGCGTTCTTTTTTCCTCTTAATATATTAATAACAATTGCAGTTTTCAATGTGCTGTAAAACCATCGGAATACATTTTTCTACACGTCATTCCAAATCCAATAAATAATTAACACCATTTTGAACTTGTTGATCAGACTATTAGCTATGTTCCAACAACCGATCCACAGAACTCTTCCTAATCATGGAACAATATTGCTGAAAGCGTTTATTCTCAAGTGTCACTTCTGTTTTGTTATTCTGTAACATGGTTAGATCAGACAGAAAGTGTCTGTTCTGTTTTGTTATTTTGTAACATGGTCAGATGACATTTCTAAATTTTAAATAAACTCAAAGTTTGTTTTGGATTATTTTCGTCACATAGTTATGATTATCATTTTATTTATTATCAAAATTCATATTGAAATAATATTCTGAGGTGGAGAATCAGAGAGTCCGTCGAGCTGTGGATATAAAAGGATTTTTTATGGTTGTGTCACGCGTGAACATCTTACCAGATTTAAATGTAATCTATTGCTTTTATATTCAATATTACTGTGCACAGAGTACTGAAATGAACGTTTCGAGAAAAGCACACGTTACACCACGAACATGTGGCCCATGCTACCTACCGAAGGGAGAATAAGTCAAGAGTTGCGGACCATATGATCGAATCTGGTCACAAAATTATTATTAATAATTTGAAAATGATCAAACCGGTAAATGACAGTAGATAATTAGATTGCCTGAAGAGTATAAAAAATAAAACAACAAAAACTATAATAAAAATTCAGTTAATGAAGTAAAAAGGCTGATGTATTCCACTTTGTTTACTTCAATCCCAATAGAACCATCAAGATTCCACTAGCGATTTGAGGAACAGTAATATGTATTAAATAACCCAATTAGAAATGCCAGGTATATATTATAAATATTTATTTAATGTAGTTTACCTACTGATGATGATAATATAGTTATCGAAATGCGCATATAGGTGTGAAGTGAATAAGTATGGTGAAGGGGTTATTTGTGCAATTCTGGCTTGAAAATATGCTTTTTATTCAGAGATGGTGCCGCAGCATCCCGTACGCCGAAAGATTTCCGCTGAGAAGTCAACACCACTAATATTGAATTTAATTCAATTGTCGTTATATGGGGGAGTCTAAGAGCATATAGGACGACATGTTAATTGATCGAAAGTGAAGAAGAAATTGTTAAAATTCCATTATTTATATAGTCGATAATTAATAGCCGCCAAAGAAAAATAAACCGTTATTGATTATGTTTTGATTGTTTGTTTGCACATGTTCATTTTTTGAACAAATCACCGGGAAATATTGTGTTGAGTTCTGTTTATTCAATTGACTCTGTGGTTTTATATTCACAAAGTGTTTAGGCGACGTGAGGTGAACAAAAGATAATTCAGAACATGTGAGCAAACATTTCATAACTTGTTGAGTGTATCAGCTGTATCAGCTATTGTTATCGTTGTTCAGATAGAAGAGAGCTTGCAAAAAATAGTCGCATGTGCAGCATTTTAGTTTTGCCATATATTGAAGCTTCAACGGCAGAATTCTACAACCAATATTCAAAGGAATTGTATGTTCTGAAATAAATCGAAAAATCGCCACATGGAGTCGATTGAACAAGTATCGGGAATTTCCGAAAGCTAATCTTTCCAGTATTCACGATTACAAATTCAATGGAAACCGAATCATGAGAATCCATTTAGTAACAAATGGTTTACGAAAGTTTCCTTTCGAAAATAAATAATTCTGTTATTGGAAACATTTCTGTTTCACTTACCGATTTGTATAAATCATGAAACTTTCCATTGATATTTCATAAACCAGGTGACGCATCCTTTTGAAAAATGCTTTATCCCTATCTCGACATCGTTTGATTTTTAAATTATATTTGCAATCACGAAGGAATAACCTGAAAATAAATATAGGCATATAAAAACAAAAGTGTCAAAGAAATGCTTATCATAAGTCTTACATCAATAATCATTTGATTACGAAAGTTTAGGAAATAAATGGAAAAAGTGCTGTGCTCGGAATGAATGATTGAAACGGAACTCTTCTAATACACAGAATACTCACAAGATTTTCAAAAAGATTTCCAATTTGTCAGTAATTAGTAATATCACACTCGAAAAATTATTTGCAGAAAATATACTTCGTAAAAATTATATCGGAAATATTTTTTTTGATCCCTTCGCTCTTTTTTTAAATCCCTAAACATTATTTGTATATTTTTCCATAAAATGGAATACATTCAATGGATATAGCCTTCATAGAGAAGTGTTAACCGTAGATACGTGTTTGTGGCTCTCGGCCTTCATCAGAAGTGCAAGGATGAACAACACTTGGTAGAAAACGATAAACAGAAGCCAGCCGCACAATTGTGGTTTCGGTTAGCAGACCCTGCATTCCAGGGCAACAACCAACGTCACCACGGAGGCAGCAATAGCTACCTGAGTCCAGAATTATAGAGATGAAAGGAAGGTATATCGAGGGGACTGTTAAACAAAATGGGATACATTCAATGGACATAGCCCTCAAAGAGAAGAGTTACCCGTAGACACGTGTTTCGGGCTCTCGGCCCTCATCAGATCCTATAATCCTGGACTCGGATGTCACGCAGGTAGCTATAGCTGCCTCCGTGGTGACGTTGGTTGTTGCCCTTGGATGGTCTTGTAACCTTAACCACAATTGTGCGGGTGGCCTTCTGTTTGTTGACTCCGTTGATTTGTCGTTTTCTACCAAGTGTTGTTCATCCTTGCACTTTTCCACCGTACTGATGAGGGCCGAGAGCCCGAAACACGTGTCTACGGTTAACACTTCCCTTTGGGGCTATGTCCATTGAATGCATTCCATTTTGTTTAACAGTCCCCTCGATATACCTTCCTTTCATATTTTTCCATCATATGTTCACTGAAAAATTTTCATTACTCAAGCTAAATCATTCCCATACCACATATTACTGACATATTAGAAAATTTCAATTATTTCCATCCATGTTATTCCAAAGCATAGTAACATTTTTCCCACATAAAAACTAAATATTTTTCTTTCGGTTTTGAAAAAACAAATAAGAAAATGCATATGCATATTCAGTATTTCTCGATGATGTTTTTATTTTGGAGATTATTTTCTTTGCTTTTATATTTCTTCACATCCAATATTTTTCATAGTGGATTTATTTTCATTTTGTTTTTTCTTAATATTCCTTCTGGTAAAAAATAAAATTAAATATTCTAATCTGATTTTCAAAATTAACCGTAACACATTCAACCATATATTCAAATAATTTGATAATAATGAATACCAATATTGGGTTTATCATATGGTACGATCACTATAATAACTTATCGATTACCTCGAAAAATTATGGCAAGATAAAACTCAAAATACTTTTCGATTCAATTTCTGTGAATTTTCAAACTAATTATTTTTCGTAGAAATTATTTTTTTCTCTATTATAAGCTAGTTTATTTCATAAAAAATAAATCATTAGTTTTTTTGAGATTATATCCATCCATCTTTGATATTCATGTTGAATTATTTACCTTTTCGCAGTTGTTTCAAGTTTCCATAGAATAGTTTAAGAATTTCTCTGGAGTTTTGGGTAATCTTCCGCAAAAACTTTCTAAACTAACTAAGCTTACATTTTAACTCATTCATATATAGTTCTATCAAAAACATCTTCAATATTCTACTCTATTCCTTCTTGAAGATCTCTCCTTTTTTTTTGCTTAACCTACAGTAGTAGATCATCCTGCCACAAATTGGTGAAAAGGGAAACATTCTCAATTGAATATTGAATAGAATTTTTTTTCTGTGAATTGAAAAATCCACGATAATAATGGAATTATTTTTGTAAATATGTAACAGAAAAGTAGTACATCTGATTTTATGAACATCCTGTTCAAATTTCTATATTTCTTGATACTTTCACGTTATTTACCATTTTGAATTATTCCTGCTTATTAAACAATAATATGTTCTTGAATTCTTATATCAGTTGGACGTCACGCTCCTATATTTGTGAATATCTATATGCCTTCATTTTGAATTTTTTAAATCATTTTAATAATCAATTCCATAGTTTGTTTTTTTTTATATATTCAACTATTCTGTTTATTTAAATATTAAAATTTTTACGTTTCATACTTTTTCTCACGATATACTTCATTATTCTTATGTTATTCTTGCTGCTATTCCCTCAATAGCATCTATTATTTTCATCATTCTCCCTTCCTTTTTTATTCCTCTAACCTGCTTAATTTCTTATGATTATTCAACATTTCTTCTTCTCTGTAACATTTTGGATATTCCTTGTGCCATCTTCATGACTGTATTTTCCTTTTTATCATGTATATCATCAATTATTTGGTTTTCATTACTATATCCCCGATTGCTGTTGAGTTTTCACATGTATTATTCCCATAATTATCAAAATACTGTTTCTATTATGAATAGACGACCATCACTACCACCATCATCATCATACCACTACCTCTATATTTTTATTGTTACAAAATCAATCATTTTCAATTTTTAAATACCCACCCGAGTAACCTCGGGGTTACCCGTACACAGTACACATGAAAATCTCCAAATATTTGTGATATGCATCTAGGCAAATTCAATTTCCTTGAAAATTTTTTGACAGTTCTAACAACCATTCAAATTTTGTCATTTGGTGTCATATGAAACAATTTCACCCAATCATGTCAACATTACACTGATAATTGCATTCAGTGCAATTATCAATCACTATGACAACACGATTGAGTTTGACAACTTCATTCCAAATAAATTTCAAAATGTCACGTTTTGGCAATGCGAATGTTCAAAGTATAAATGCGCTAATCAAAGAAAGAATTCCCAGAAATACAACCTACAGTCACAAATATATTTGGGGAATATTTATGGAATTTTGCTGCGAACGAGAATATGAATTAAATGAACATAGAAGCTTGGAAGGATTGGCGTTGATACTGAAAGATTGGGCGGTCAATATGAGAAAGAAAGACGGGACCGAATTTAAGGAAGCAACGGTGAAGACAATGTGGAACGTTTCGTGCAAACTTTTGCTGGAAAAGTACTATATACTATAATATTATGAATGACCGGTTTAACAATATAGTATTTAAACCAGCCCGAGATACCCGCGATTAAATCAGGAAGAAACGACAAGCAGATCCATGTAAACGTAAGTCCAGTTCAGTTTCGTTAAATTTGTCTGAAGTTAACGAAATAATATTGCTATGGGATGAAAATACTCCTGAAGGTCTTTTGCCTAAATTTTACCATATTGCAGCTGAAGAATTAGGGTGGCGAGGAGGAGAGGCAGTTGCTTGACTGGTGGATTTTTTTCAAATCGAGAAAAATAACGATGACTCTCCAACAAATCGCATTGAATACAATCCGGTATTCAGTAAAACGCGCCAAGGTGGTTCTAAAAGCTGTACAAGTAGTTAATGGTTGGTTTCCAATAGTGAAAGACAAAGCTGCCCTGTACGTCTCTTTCATAAACGGATATCAAAACGAGGCTACAATATTCCCTCACCCCGACTGTTCTTAAAACCAAATCGACACTGGAAAAATGAAACTGACAAATGGTACGATAATGTACCTGTTGGAAGAAATACAATAAATGGATGGACTAAATCTGCTGCAGAGGTAATTGGCTTGAATGTAAAGGACAAAAAGATAACAAATCACTAGAATAGATCAACTGCTGTTAGCGAATTGGCAAAAAGTGGTGTAGAAGAACAACAATTGCTGAAAATTACTGGTCATAGCAATCAAAATTCTATAAAACCATACTTGAATCTCGATCAAGAACACCACAGCAAGATCATGAATATTATGCGTGGTAATAGATAGATAGTAGAGAACAGCAACGAATCTAATGTTAAGTTAAATTTTAATAATTATACTTTCACTAACTGTACTTTTAATAAATGAATAAATGTTTCATTGCATTGAGTTATAGATTTTTTTTGTCAAAAATTTTTCCGCCGAATATCCCTCGGACATTGACAAATGCCTCATAATTTTATGACAAATTTCTCATGCTCGTTGCCTGGTATGAGCTTTCGATTGTCATAAAATTATCTCGTCTATTATCAATGTTCTAGGGATACTACTAATGAAAATCAACTGAAAAGCAAAAAATAAAATAAATCTTCTTAGTCTAAATGATAATTGAGCTCCTAAACTGATGTAAGTAACTGATTTTTAGTCAGCGCCAAACAAACAATTATCGAAGATCATTATATATGAAATAAGTCATCAAAACGCAGCCGTGCATCTCGCTGCCATCATTTTACGCTTCACCTGATTCAATTGCTAGTTTGTTTGGTGCCGACTCAAAATCAGTTACTTACATTAGTTTAGGATCTCAATTATCATTTAGACTAAGGTTTATTTTATTTTTTGCTTTTCAGTTGATTTTTTCGTCGGTTTAATTTTTTGTTAAAAAGTTTTCATTTTTTACTTTTCAGTTCCGTATTTTATCGGTTTAATTTTTTGTTGAAAAGTTTTTATGTTCCAATTTTTTGAGGATGAAAACTACCAATTACTACCTACTTGTTTTTTGATTACTTCCAAAATACTTACTTACCCACCTTACTTCAACTATTACCAGTTGAATAATATGATTATCTACTTTTACTATTTGTTGTAATATAAATTATTTTCGTTGTTCTGGTTAGTTTATTTCATTACTTTGTATATCATTCCATCCTCTCATAAAATATACTGATTTTGACGGAACAAGAATAATGTCAGTAGCGATCTGTCATTGTCAACTACGTATGTGTGTGCCAATGTTAACTGGTGAAAAATCAATTATCCCCCATTTTTCCACCCGTAAGGGTGGCTAATTCCTTTCCAAATCCAAATATAAGGTATACCCTATCTATTAAAAAAAAAATCATCCAAATCGAAGAACCCAGTACAAAGTTCTGCCTGTTAGAATCGGTTAACGGACCAGAATTCAGAGGGTGAGTGATCAATATCCTTCATTTCGCTACCCTTAGGGGTGGATTTCATCTTTTAAATTCAAATGGGACCAAATTCGAAGTACACCCTATCCACTGATAATTATCGGAATCGGACGCCTCAGTAAAAAGTTATGCGTGATCATACATAAAAAAATATGATGGAAAAACATAAAATATACGGGTCGAATAGAGAAACTCCTCCTTTTTGGTTTCGTCGGTTAAAAATTGTTCATCGTTCCCAGACACGCAGTGCCGAAATAAGGTATTTTTTAGGGCACACGTTGAATATTTTTAAATACCGACCATATTTCAAGTTTGTGATTCAATAATTCAAACATTTCATCACAGTATTATTGTTTCCGATTTTTTTCATAATTGTACGTACATTGACGGGTTAGTAACCCTAAGCCTTTCTGGACGCCAATCCTCGACCGAACTACTTGGGTATACTGTTTTTTTGGTTCAAGTACAATTCAACAAGTTTTATTTTCTTCCAACTATTTCAGATATGGATTTATGTTTTTCTTTACAGAAAAAAAAAGTGTGTTATAAAGTACTTATTATATTATTATAACCAGAATTCGGATTATCATGATGCGATGCATAAGGAATATAATCAATTGTAAATTATTTTTCTAGACCATTTTAGGCGGTAACAATATTCCTTCGTATCTTTCCAGTGGAAGGGGGCGTCGTAGAATTCGGATTTTCATGATGGGATGCATAAGGAATATAATCAATTGTAAATTATCTTCCTAGACCATTTTAGGAGTACGAATATTCCTCCGTATATTTCCAGTGGAAGGGGGCGTCTTCTAGATTCAATGCAGAAATGAATTTTGCTTAAATCACGAAGTGGGAGTTCAGTGACGACTGTCTATATCAGAGTTAATCTCTAAGTTAATTTTTTTTCTGTATTTGTTTTCTTTATAACAGAAAAACTTTACATGTTTGCAGGTTTTTCAGTGTTTATTATTGCCATTGCATTCGCTGACATATCAATTATCAAGTATTGCAATCACGATTTTTGCAATCGTGTTTTTCTCCTCTTGAATCTCTTCTCGATGTACGTTTACAACGAACAATGAAACTCGTGAAGCACGAGATACCTTCTTCATATGTATACTATTTGGAATTACTTTGGTGTGGCACATCTCAGAATCCCGCGTAAAATATCATCATTATTATGAATGTTACTCTCATTATTATATTGTTTTGTTCGATCTACTCATTCATTTTGCCAACGATTATATTAATAGACAGTATTGTTTCGTATGTGTAAACTTTAATGCAACATTTATTAAAAAATAATAGTATTTTCAAGAGTTGGGGGGTTACATCGAAAGTTCCATTCATAGTTTGCTTCCAACACCTGGACTTTCCCATTACTATAAGGTATCAAGGATGCAGATATTTTCACGGATTCGTTTGTCTGTGAGATGCTATCATCCATTTCGCGCCATTCTGAGGAAAATGTCTTGGCACCCCATCGTCAGATTATCAAGATTTGTGAGAAAAAAATCACATATCATATGTAAATGACATCGATAGGGATCACAATTGTTATCTCTAAGGATATATGATTATGATTTCCCCATTATAGCTCGCTGAGCCTTGTTATGAACATTTTGGAAAACATATTTGATATTATTGTACATCAGATATATTCGGATTAAATTATTATGGTCTCTTTTCGAAAAATACCCAGTATATGTCGTTTCTCGAAAATGTGAATTATTCTGGCGTTATTTTGTAGCATGAAAAGATGTATGGAATATCTTGGATTTGTATCTCATTTCATATCCAGTGTGGATCAGTGTATGGCGAATTATCGATGGCGGTGCCTGATATAACTGAGGAAGATCATTTCTCAGTCGAGTTCGGGGCATCAAACATCCAAATTCCATCGCAACCAGAAATGAGAGCTCTCCGACTGATGAGCAAATACCGCAAAAAAATGGAACACATCAATTTTCAAAGCTCCATATCTTGAAAACTGTCAATTTTTGAGCTTTTTGGCTAGGGACACTTTTAATCAGCCCATCAAGAACTACAACTACCAATCTCAGGGTCCAATCAAAATTTTCGAGCATTTTTTTTTTTTACAAATTTTGCGCAGCAAGGAGAGCAGGTGGCACCAAATGTCATCACCTTCATCTCATATACATCAGCTTCCCTTTCAGTATTCAAATCTCGCCAAAGGAAGCGTTGAGATATTCTGTCTTGCTGTCGTATCTGGATCTGATGAAACATTTCCCTCACATCACCGCAGAACCAAAACTTTCGTTGTCGGAATTTCCAAATAATCACAACCAAAGACTAATAAATCTGGACCAGGAATAAGTTTGCTTTTTAAGCTGATTCCTCTTGAAGATGCAGCTGCATCAAAAACAAGGCGAATTTTATTTGGTTTATTGGGATTTTCTACGGCAAAATGAGGTAGATACCAAAGGCGCTGGTCGTTTGTTTCAATTTCTTCATTCTCTGGTTTTCTAATGTAGCCCTTTTCGATGTAACTTTTATTTTTTCCTGACAGGAAATTTGGGTTGTTTGATGAGAAACTAGACGAATTAGACGAGAAAAACTGTCAACTATTGAAAACGCGACACCGAAGGTAGGGCGTTTTTAGGTTGACAGTTTTTCTAGTCAAATTGCTGAAGGAAACAGTTTAGAATTTGAACAACACAAATTTACCCGATATCAATACAAACATCGAGTGTAATTCGGCAGGACAATTTAATGAATAAGAAATTTAGAAACATATCAATGCAAACTTTATTTATTTTGTCAACCACCACCGCGATAATTGATAAACAAATGAATAAGTGAAAAAACTACTAGTGCATTTGTCGCTGTGAAAGTTGCAGCTAACTTTTGCTGCTGTCAAACTGACAATTGCACTGTGGCATATGCGATTTTTTATACATGAGTTGAATTGTCAGTAGAAGAGCTTTTCCTAACAAGTTCTTGAAGTTTTTCATCAGTATTATGCTTCTCGCAGATGTGTAGTGTGTGGGTTCGAAACATACCAATTCAGCCAAATTCATACAAAGCCATTTCCCATAAGAAATGTGCGGGGTCCTTTGAAAGCTTTGTATCCATCTAGTTTAGAAAGATAAAATGTTAAATTAGCATTTCATCCGTTTCTTGTCGAGGGCTTGCAAAATTAGGACGAAATATTCCCCATTCACAAGATACTGCAGAATTCATAAAAATCATATTAAAATGATGAGTCTGCGGGTGAATGGAAAGTTTACTTAGAAGTTCATATGTTTCCAATACAAGGCAGTTTTTGGGCATGGACCGGAATCCCTTGTAACTACCTTTGATTATCGATTCAAGACTTTTTGATTAGTTCTGTTCTATCCCTACTGTAATAGGGGAGGGTCTCCGAACAAAAACGTTTTTGATGGCCTGGGGTTGGTAGGCTGCATACTCCTTGTATGTTCTTTGTGTCGACTATGGTAGTTCGGGGTGTCCGTGCTGGGTTTCCGTACACTCTTTCACAATATTAATCATAACTCCTTTTAAATTTTGTTAAAATTTTCTTTGAAAAATCTTTACAAATTTTTTATATGAATTCTATACATTTTTGGAGCCCTACATTTATTTGTTTTCATCAATTCTGCTTCATCCGCATCCATTTTTATATAGTTTCAATGCTCTAAAGTACTGAATAAATTCATTTGTAGCCAAACTATCCATTTCTGAGGAATCTCCTGAAACAGGTCGATTTTTAATCTCAATTTGCCACATTCATACAGAGTGATCCACGTTTAACAATATATTATTGAATTTTTGGAATCTCCATGGAAAGCTGATTTCAAAAATATATCACACATAGGGTTTGTATACAGTGCATCCGTTAAATTCAGTGCTCTCGTGAAGTAGTGGATAAATTCGCAAAAAGTTTAAGGAATAATTTTTGGAAAGAACGCTCGAAGCCGTCGAATTTGATTTTATTTGGGCATTCTTTCAAATTTATTTAATACATACAGAATGATTCGTGTAGGAGAAATGACGTACTCAGTATTTTTTTTAATGGCAACTCCATTTTTCATTACGGAATGTGAAAAGGTGATTATGAGTATGGGTGAAATGAAAATAAAATAAAAAAAACTATTTTGAAATATGAAAATACTAAATTTGATGGCAATGATAGCTTCAAACAACGATCACATCGAATGTTCAAATTGTGCATCGTTTGCTATCTGACTATTTCCATTACTTGACAGTAGCCATTGCGACCAGAATTTTGTTTTTATTGCTGAATAGTTTTTGTGAAGATATTTCTTTAAAAAATAACATATCTTATCGTTTGTCGATAAATTATTGAGTAGTAATTTTGTCATTTGATGGAATATGATTGAATTAAATGAACGAGACGGAATTTGAATTTCTTTGCATGATAGGATTTGGAGACAGAATGCGCACCCAAAGAGGAGTAGTTGAATTGTTTAATGCAACTCATCTTTATAAACAACCAACTAACCAAAGCATGGTGAGCAAAGTTGAGTCAAAATACCGTGAATTTGGGCATGTCCGTGATCTTCCTAAATCTGGTCGACCCTCACCACCAGAAGACGATCAGCTTAATGTTGTGTCGGCAGTGCATGAAAATCATCACACAATACTCAACTAATTGGCTTCTGATTTCAATATGGCAGCGTCTACAGTTCACAAAATTCTGAGAAAAGCAAAGCACCAAGGTACGCCTCATCCATGAACTGAATGAAGACGACTTTGATCGGCGAAATCAATTCTGCGAACAACTGCAACAGCTATGCAATAATGATAATAATTTTGTAAAAAATATAATTTTTTCTGACGATGCTACGCTTATTTTGAACGGCCACGTCAATAGGCAAAATTGCCGTTATTGGGCTACGGAAAATTTCCGATGGATGATGGAGTATCACACTCAAAATTCCAGATCTAGAGAAACCTGATCTTCCGAGGACTGATTTATTCTTTCAACAAGATGGTGCATCTCCCCATTTTGCAGCAGCTGTCTGCGACTATTTAGATGCGGCGTTTCCGAATCGTTGGATAGGGAGAAGGGGATCGATTGAGTGGCCAGCTAGATCTCCAGATTTGTCACCACTTGATTACTTCTTGTGAGGATACTTGAAGAGTGGAGTGTATGTCAATAGGCCGGAGAATTTAGAAGATTTAAAAGCAAGCATTCGCCACGAGATACAATGTATACCTTTTGACGTTATTGACAATGTTTAAAAAAACACATCGTCTTGGCTACTGTCATATAGCGAACGGTGCACAATTTTAACATATGATTTGATCGTTATTAGCAGCTATCATTGCCATTAAATTTATTATTTTCATATTTCAAAATAGTTTTTCTCATGTTATTTTCATTTCACCCATACTCATGATCACTTTCTCACATTCCGTAATGAAGAATGAAGTTGCCATTAAAAAAATATACCAATGACGTCCTTTCTCCTACACGAATCATTCTGTATATATTAATTAAATTTGAAAGAATGGCCAAATTAAAATAAAGTTCGATAGCTTCGAGCGTTCTTTCCAAAAACTATTCCTTTACTTTTTTACGAATTCATCTACTACTTCACGAGAGCACTGAATTTAACGGACGCACTGTATACAAACCCTGTGTGTGATATATTTTTGGAATCAGCTTTTCATGGAGATTCCAAAAATTGAATACTATATAGGGTATTCCATTTGAAAAAATTTGTCCCGGACGTCAATAGTCAAACGTGAATGATCCTGTATATTCAATTTTCCCTTACAAATGTGGCAAATTGAGATTAAAAATCTCTGTTTTCGGAGATTCCTCAGAAATGGATGGATCGGCTAAAAATGAATTCATTCAGTACTTTACGAAAGCACTGTTTTTGTTCTGGCAACAAGTGATATCAATAAATGGATTTCTTCTCAACAAAATAACAAACAACAAATTTTAGAAATTTTTAGCAACTGTAATAAACATAACATGAATGCGTCCTTAATTTAGGAAACACCTTCGTGTTTATAACATACCAGCTCTGGATTGAGATGCCTAAAAACCCTGGTATATCCACTGATTCGAATTTGTTTAGAGTTTTTGGGGGACAACAAATGAATGGCGTTGAATTCTGCTTAGAACTTAATTAGTAGGTAGCGCGGTTAAGGAATGTTTGTGTCACGCTAAATGTCAAACTTCAAACCTATGAAATTTTCTTTTTCTGTCAAAATTATGCAACAAATTGTGAATTGATCATTTTCAAAGATTTTACTTCTACGAACAAGATCCCGCTCAGAACAGAAATTTACTACAATGTCAAAAATCAGATGACTGCTCGATTTTTCTTGAAGTCTACCTGAGAATTTTTCCGAAGTGATTTTTCGAATGGCCTTTTTGGGATCATGGAAACTTCCACGAACGAAGGAGAAAAGGTAGGAGAGTGGACTGACGTCTCTAGACGATGAATAAACTTGAAAATTGAGGGAATTAGGAAAATATCCCCGATGACATTGTTCCATTAAACTTTCCGACACAATCTATTACCAATCCATTCACTGCCCATCTCTGCCGGACTATCACCTCTCTAACAACCTTCTGATCTGAACAAAATCAGAGAGTAGCTATAATATCTGTTGATGAAGTTGAGGAATCGATGATTCCAGGTCTGCGACAGTTTAGGCTGCTTCCAGGTATCTTAGAATGAGCCCTACTAACAAAGGTGAGAAGAGAAAATAATAATCTAAATCAGCTCCCTTTTATTTTTCAGTAACACCCCGCATGAGTTATTCGGAGAAGGAGGGCGATCTAAACCAACCAGTTGTTCGGAAGAAGAAGGCCCACTCCCAAGATCGAGGAGGCTATTACTATAATTAGGATAATTATAACTTTTTAATAAACACATGAATTTCACAAGTAATCGTGGACTTTTCATTCTATGAAGATATCTTGATTTTGACTAGTGAATTGAATACTTTCAGTAAGAAGATTGACATCTCATGAGGAATTTTTTATACAAAATATATATGATATAAAAAATAAATATAAAAATATTTGACTTACTAGTTACTAGATACATAACAATCACAAGTTGAAAGAAATCATCACAATGGGCAAAGGTAGTTCAGAGAAGATACAAATCAATTTATACATATACGAGTCATTTTACGATGAAGATAATTTGAGTTTTTGCGATAAGATAGTCATGTTGTCTGCCAAAACAGTAAACATCTCTTATTTTTCCCCAGAGCTGAGAGGTACTTTCACTCAGATAGGACTCGAACCAATTGGAGATTCGTCCTCTGGAGCTGTAGAGATGAAGCTTACGTAGCAGTCGGAAGCTTTAGATATGTCGCAGCGCTCACTTCCTCCAGACTAAAATATAGATTTTTCAGAAAGCGAAAGATTGCATCTCCCGTACTTTTATTGGTTTGAAAGCAAAATTGAGTAATTGTATGTAATTTACAGCACTTAATTGAAGCATTTCCGCTCCATCATAAGATTTTTATCATGTGCAAACGCCCTTTGTAATTGTGGATCCGTTAGGATTTCTCAAAATATTTTCCTTCTTGAAATTACTGGCACATACATATTTATCTATTCCGAGATCATTACTTATTGAAATAATTTTCCCTTGTATTGTATATTCATAATTAACAATCAACAACTACAACAACAATCAACAACTCCAAAATAAATTTGGACAATAATGATAAACAATGGAATACACATTCTGATTTTCAATGAGAAAAATATATATAACATGTAAATCAAAGGTATCTCGGAATAAATGTTTTGACTGAGTATGACAATATAGTCTCATAATATATTTTTTTATTGGTGCCCCATTTTACCCATTTAAAGCCCGCCTCAGCGTGTTTGAATAGAACTTTAAAAAACGCGCGTTTTTTAAAGTTGCCATAGCAACATCAACAAGTCGAGAAACGTGAAGTCTAAATGACAAATTTTTGATTATTGAGTACCTTGTAACGTCAAATAAAATATTACTAACAAATGCAGAACTTTATTCAAACATTATATAACAATTAATATTTATAAATGAAAATTGAAAGTACAATTGGTGTTATTTGATATATTAATATTTCGATTTTGTAAATCGGAGAAAATGGAATTCAAATTAATACTGTTAACACTCTCAGAACGCAATGAGGTTGAACGAATTGCAAATGAATATCTGTTTTTCTCATTTCCATGACAACGAAAGGTATACTGATGTCACATCACGAATTCAACCATTTTGCATAATTAGTTCTTATTTCTATCTTCTGTAGTAATAATACCAGTATATATGATTTCAAAGTGCACCAATAAAAAAAAAAATGCGTAAAGTATTCGTGGATAACTGATCTTAAAAACACTTGCTCTATTTCGAGCACTCCGGCTGCGCCGTCGTGCTCGAAAAATCGCGCGTGTTTTAAAGCCCTTTTTATCCACTTATACTTTAATATACTATAATTCTTCCCAAAAACGTAATTTATTGCGAAAAGCATGAAAATCATGAGATTGGATTTGTTACTCAATGATGAATTCTATGTCAAGCTTTTCGGATCATTTCCTGTTTCCAGAATAAAGGAGGAAGAATTGGCTACCCTCAAAATAGAATAACAAGTGCCACACAAGACAATAACAAAAAAGTAAATTTTTTACAGATAATACTGTAATTTGAACATGGGAGGATTATTCAACACTTCACATAATCTTACGGGAAATTCTGTCCAGAATGTATTTTGAAAAAGAAGAATTCGAAAAACTTTTTGTGAAGTAGAGACATTTATGCATTCATTTATGTCATTTGCCGAAAACTATACACAACATATAAGTTCTCTCCTGAGACACGTCTGAATATCTTGAACAGAGAAAATAATATAAAATTCAACTCCTCAAGCAAAGCGGGATTGTCCAAATTAATACGGCTCCGTCGAGTTGAGACTTGCCGCTTGGTGTTACCTACGTATTTTTAATGTAGCTCAGACTACAGGGTGTTATGACTTAACACACCACACCTGTAATACCAGACATTATTCGTTAGATTGGGAAAAACCAGTATTAAAAGCATCGACTATCTGAAGAGAGTCAAACCGGAAATAAATCTATGGAGCGGTCGACATAGACAAATCTCCTTTATTTCAATACCGGAACGTGGGTTGTTTATCCAGGAAGTACGTGCCTTTCGGAAGAATTCAAAAAAACAATAAGTAAACAAGAAATAATGATGCACTCATAAGAATAGTAAGGATGTACATATATATTCTACATATATATTGACACAATTATTTCATTTGTTCTATAGACGAATAATATGAAACAATATCCATACAACGACAACGAGTGTAGCTTATTGGCACTTAATTTTACAGTTGGCTACAAAATCGAAATAGACTTACTAAACACAATCTTAACATCAATTGCCACAAACGGCTAGAAAAAATTCTTTTTTGAGATCTTTGTTAACATGAAAATATGGAGATACTTTCACAGACACATACACATTATAAAGGGTTCGAAAAAATCGAATTTAAACGGTTTTCTTCACATAAAGGATTCAATATAAAATTGAACCAGAGAAAGGTAGATCTCAGGTGAAAAACAACTACTTTCCTGGCAAATACCACGCAGAACGTTGAATGATATTCACCTGAAAATCCATGCATACTTCCATATAATATCAATGGACATTGAATGCAAATGTTTCTTTCTGATAAGCTCGATTATGTTCAATTTATGTCGTGTTCACCTAACAATCCGCATACCGGTTTCAGGCTTCTTGGCCCTCATCAGTACGGAGTAGTCAACCAGCCAGAGGTACAAAGAACTCTGGCTGAAGTGAGACACAACGTAAACAAACCATCATCGATCTTGTAACACCTATAGGTACGCCGGAAAAGATAAACTTTAACTGGCGGTACCTAGTGACAGAAAGAAACACTCCGAAAATCTCCCACCTCGATAGGTTTCTAAATAAAAAGATTCCTTCTCAGTAGGAGTGGCAAGCCCGTCTAGCATATAGTGAGAGATAAGTGCCATGTGAAGTGGAATGAATAGAAAAAAAACCTTTCTCTGGTTCAATTTTATATTGAATCCTTTATGTGAAGAAAACCGTTTAAATTCGATTTTTTCTATTCATTCCACTTCACATGGCACTTATCTCTCATAAAGGGTTCGGTTTGCCACAAACATAAATATAGAAAAACATACATAGGACTCACGCTGTTTCAAACTTATTCACTGGAGTAGGTTTTTAAAAGACAATTAGTTTTGATTTTATTATTATTTCGAGTAATCTCGCGTCAATTGGTTATTTTATTTTATTCGCCCGGTATATTAGTATAGCGCGATATGGATATTGTTTGCTAAGAGATCATGAACTATCGAATTGCGTTGTTCCGTTGACTCATCTCGGGTCTGGAAGCGTTGACAAAAATAGGTAACTTTTGGAAATACTACTGTTCACTCGTGCTTTCACTTGGAGCGTTCAATACCTGGTTTGACTTGAGTTGCATTTTGTTTAGTCTTGATGGGTTTCTGAAGTTCACTATATTGACGATTTTACTGGTACGCTTCTCATCATTATTTTACGATACTATGATTCGACGGAATTCTTAACCTCACTTTCGAGAGGAACATATTACCGGGTAACGGCTATGATATGACTGATTATTTGCTGGCTCTCGTTTCATGCTTTTATACTATTCAACCCTAGCTCGCGTCATACGTTATTATCATTCCCACACCCGTTATCTTCAACTGGTCATAAAAATTAATAATTATTGGGTTTGTTTTGGTCCTATACGCATGAATAAATACGATGAAGTTTTTATGAGTGAATTTTTAATGGCTGTCAATTATCTTATAGAGGTATCGCGTCTTTCTGTTGTTATGATTCAATAAACAAAGTTTTATGATGACGCGATGTCAACAATTTTGGAAGTTATGGTTGTGTGTACTAAATATATCGCTCCGTGGACGTTAATGGCTGTATAAATAAAGGGTTTTATTGGGACATTTTTAATTTCCTTTCTTATCTTCAAATGAAGTACTATTTTTAATGAGCTTATACCATATCAGCGTGTTTTCGTGTGGAAGAATGATGTTTTTATTATCTTTCCGATTAAACTGGTTTCTTGTCTGGCTATAGAGTTCATATTACAGAATATTGTGTGGCTTTTTCAGAAATGAGAGTTTTTCTGCAATTATGGGACATAACATTTTGCCCCATGAACACCAACTCGAAGTCAAAACGCGTCGTTCTCAAATACTTTTGGAGGTTCAAAGGTCAAGACAAGCCCCTTTTCCGCCTTTTTCAGCAATAAGAAACGTCCAAAACACATTATAATTGATGTAATTTGTTAGGCCTTTTCCACTATCCACATACATTTTGAACAAGCACCGACTTTGGATTTGTGTTCATGGGACAGAAATACATAAGTACCAATTCGGGGGAGCCGTATCGATGAAAAATTAACAATACAAAATTTGTACACTTCTCGACAATTCTCTATAACACTGACATGAGTACATATGGAATAATTTGTTCCAAAATATGTTACATTGATCGATCAACCTCGAAATATTTCACAACGAATTGACATAATCTTTAAGGCGACAAAAGCACAATCACAGAATGGATCAGAGACACAAATCACAAAAACACCCTGTGGACACCAAGTGGACAGTCCCCCAGTTTGTCCCAATACTTTACAGGTATAAGTGAATACACCATGGTTCTTAGACATCTTACTGTGGATAAAATAACTATTATGTTAGGAATGATCGAATGTTATCCATTTATGAAATCGAATGCACCTTATCATTTTTCTTACCTTGGCGTGAGAAAATTCAGATGGTTGCCATTTCTATCTATAAGACTCTGCCAGATTCTTGTAGCATATAGCATTAAAAATAATTTCCTCATTTGAAAAATCCTGAAAATCATTGGCAATGGTCCTTCTAGTATTGAGTGTTTGGATCCTCTCAGTCTCAACTTTCTGGCTGCGTATGCTGCCAGATTTCCAAAACACATTATAGTTTCTTCGTCGAGATCCCTGTTGTTCAGTTTCTTCAGTATGAGATAAAACTGAAAAATTCAAATCGATTATGTTTATTCATTCATTTCACTATCTATTAGAAACCTACGAAGGCGTAGAAGTGCCACACTTTTATTTATTTTGCAATTGCGACTTTTAAACTCCGAAATAGAGGTCAGAACAATGAAAAAACATTGAACACAATGAGATCATTATATCATAAACCACACACATACATATATATATACAGGGTGTCCCTGGACTTCCTCTTTTTCTCTCGAAAATGTATAGATGGGGTCAAAATATCACCAGTACTTCATATAACTTTTGTTCCTAAAGGCCTTCGTTACCAAGTTACAGACCCTCAAAGTTACAAAATGAAAAATGTTTTTCTTTGATAACTTTCAAAGTGAATATTCAAAATCATCTAAATTTTGGTGATTGACTAAACAAATGAATTCCTTCGATGAACTTTCATGCAGGAGTCAGTTGTTCTGCTACAAAGTCAGGAACGGACTACCCCCGATCGTCCACACCCCAAATCATTTGTAACATTGACGCAAGAGAGGCATCGCATTCACTAGGTCTTCAATACATCTTTGTCGACGAAAATTCATTATACGCTTCTACGATCATCAGGAAGACCAGAAGAAATGGGAAACAGATTTTCTTTCGAGTTAGAGTCCTTTCAGAATATCTATCAGATGTAGTTCAATGTCCAGCGTGGCCGGGAAAGTAGTTGTTTTCTCATTTTTATCGTGGATTTTTCAATTCACAGAAAAATCTTTCTATCCAATATTCAATTGGGAATGTTTCCTTTTTCAGCATGAATACCCCACAAGAGATTTTCTTGAACGATGGAAGATAGTGACTAAAGTTTATCTTTCAGTCGCATATGATTCCACATCTGATTTTATGAACATCCTGTTCATATTTTCGAACAAATCAATAAAATACAGTTCGTGAAGTATTGCCATGACGACACTTTACGAAAACGTAGCATTTTACGTTTTTTTTAATTCTCAAAGTTTCCGTTTTGCGGAGCCTATATAAAAAAGAGTTTTCCGAACTTTTGTTACATCTGTTTAATTTTCGGTGAAATAAATTCAGCAAATAATAAGTATTTGAATTATTCATAGCAAGTATTCTGACTTTCTGTTATATTGATCTCTAAACTTCCTAGAAGGTCGAGTTTACAAGCTTTCTTTTCTATATGTAATATTTCAAATTCGTTAACCCTATGTCACCCATTTAAAAATTCAGCAACTCGCTTCCTAAAATGATTAGTATCAAACACTTTCATTGGTTGTTGTACAGAATTAAAGCACCAGTGCTTAACCCAGAAAGTTTATGTGGATGGTACTTTCGACTACGGCACAGAAGTTGTCTTGCAGTAGTTCACGATACATGGCTGCCTCTGCCCAGACACACACCACACCACTGTTCTACTAATAGATTCTATTATCTATATCCCAAACCCGTTAAAGTATAATCTGAAGTGCTTTACGGTAATTCATGCTATTAACGGTCAGCGAAGTTATCGACTGGTTTTGACGAGGGAATAATTTTCATTCAATTTGGTCTACTATATACTTTATACGGGAATCATATTTATATATTTTTCCGGTTTCCTTCATGATTCGACATTATAATATGTTCGATTTTGGACAAATCCTATATTTTGAGTCGAAAATGAATTTATTTAACTGAGATAGGATATACTATAAACCTTTCTTCCTACGTGGATTGTACAGGGTGTATCAACGATGCGTGGGAAGACAATAGCTACTGCCCTATTTGGGATAAACCAAATATCTCAAATAAAAATTGCAGATACCAATGAAAGCTGTGTTCCAAAAATACCTACCAACATACAGGGTGTCCGCTAAATGTGTGACTTATCAGAGTTATGGTTTTTTAAACGAAACACCATATATCTTTCAACTCGATTGAGTTCCTTTGGGACAGAGTTTCTGAAAATATATGGTTGTATGGGTTTATACCAGGTGGTTTGTAAGTGGGTTCATTCAACACCGAATATCTCAAAATCAATAATTTGGAATGATAATTTTTTCCACCAAATATCCTCGAAAATGGTGTTTGTTCATTTCCTATTCATAATTTTACCGAATGGCACTTTTCTCATACAGGGGCAACCAACACTCGGGATAATTCTTTCTCAGTTTTTTTCAAATGGAACACCTAAATAAGGCCATATCAGAATAGTCCACACTATGGATTTGCAGAAAATGTAGAGTTTGCCTACTTGATTTCCATAAGAAATGTAACTAATTCTCAAGGAAATTATGAAAAAAATCATCATAGCAGCATTTTTCCATTCAATGCGGAACAAAAGAGGTAACAAAATGAACCCAAACAATTTCAAAATTTAAAAAAACATCAAAATCGGAGCTTATTCAGTGACACCCTTCACTGACTCGACTATAACTTGCCAATGCACTTGGGCTCAACACCCGTCTTTGGTTTCGCTCATCATCATCATCACTGTCGAAATGAAACGAATGAACATGTAACAAAGTAAACGAGAGCGATATGCATTCTAGATGGCTCCCAGGCGTTTATGAAATAAATGACGTCATACTCTGATTCTTTAACCAGTTTTATCATACGGTTCTATTTAGCTTGCCTTCCTGTTGACAGATTGATCTGAACTTTGGTACACATCTTCAGTTCTGATGACGATACAATTATGTATTCGGTATCATTGTAAATCCAAGATGGCCGCCGCCACAAACTGACAGATTACATATTTTTTTACAAACCCCCTAAAATAAAAAAGGGATTGACTATTAGGTTACATAAATAAGATCCGATCCAAAAGTCAAACCTCCATATGGATATCAAATGAAAAGGTTTGACTAGTATAATACAGTACACTATGAAAAATTCCAAATCCAAGATGACGTCCGAAACAAAATGACGGATCATAGAGTTTAGACAGTCAATACAACCCCCTCCATATGGATATCAAATGGGTAGGTTCGACTAGTACAATACAGTACACCATGCCAAAATTCCAAATCCAAGATGGCGTCTGAAACAAAATGTCGGGTTATAGAGTTTAGACAATCAATAAAACCACCTCATTATGAATATCAAATGAAAGGGTTTGACTGGTAGAATACAGTACACCATGAAAAAATTCCAAATCCAAGATGGCGTCTGAAACATAATGGTGGATCATAGAGTTTGGACAGTCAATACAAAATGGTGCATCATAGAGTTTAGACAGTCAATACATTAAAACTGAAATCTAGGTATCTAATCAAAACAAAGGACTTTGTCAACTTAGAATCGTGATTCAAGCATGACCTAAGTCAAGATTTCGTATCGTGTCGAGGACTGTGTGGCGTTAGGGTGACTGAAAATGATACGTCGTTAGCGTTACGTCTCTCTGCTGGACCTCTGGGGGGTCGACCTATATGATGTCCATCACTCGTGGGAACAAAATGGTTGAAAATAATAACGAAACAAAAACAAATGAAAATAAAACTGAAACTAAAACTGCAACACGGCAAAAAAGGAGGTTTCAAAAAGCGAAAGAAAAGTATAGAGCAAAACATGCTGAGAGTGAAAGTGAAAATCATAGTCGACTACAGAAACGAAGAGAGAGGTAACATCAGAAACGCCTCAACAATATGAAGTCAGGTTGAGACATAAAATAAGTGAAAAAGATATTTTAAGTTGAATGGTTTTATTGTAAAGAAACATAATAATGATGCAGATAATGTACTAAAAGCTGAAAAATAATAAGAAAGGTACCAGGTAGCAGTCATCACACCACTCCGCTCATCAATATTGGGCATTGATCATACTAAATCAAAATCGTGGGGCGTGTCGAATTTCTATTATCTACAGTCAACCGCTCATATCATTATATGCTTTGGATGCATCTTCTCAATAGACAACTTATACAAAATGTATGTAGGAGTAAATCCGTCACTATCATCGTGCGACATCACAGAACGATCACTTACATATTTACTCAGGTTACGCTACGCCCATATTGATGAGGAGAGTGGGGTGATGACTGGTACCTGGTACCTACCCAATTAATTTTTACTTTTATCTGCTTCATTATTATGTTTCTTTACAATAAAACCGTTTAACATTAAAACAATTTTTTACTTATTTTATTTCAAGATATCTCTTGCATTTTCTACAGTTTTCCGCTTTCATTCTCAAAAGAATGAGGATAACTTCTCTACTGCAGAGTTTTTTCACTTCGGGATCGAAGAGTACCGCTCTGTCACTTGATGTATAATATACTATAATTAATTTCAATACATTGGAAATGGAAGCGTATTCCTGATTTTGGAATATTAATCTGGAAATATATTTTTTTACTCACCAGTAGCATCAGGTCTTTGTTACATAAATTACCAACTGTATTCCTCATACAAATTTCCAAACCTTTTTTCAGTGGAATATAGTTATAGTTATCAGTTATCTTTGGAACAATGCTACTATCCAACATCGATAAGAGTCTCCTCATCAAGTATTCCGACATTCTTCTCCATCTAACTTTCTTTAAAATTTCGTACAATACTTGTGTCAAACATTTGGCCTCATAGACGTTCACTAAAGTGGATGTTTCCAAAGTGTCTGAAATAAAACAGGAATTTTTCTCTTGTTTGATTTGACAAATAGGAATATAAAGCTTAGTCGTTTGTGAATGGCGTAATGCTCATATACACACAGGGCTCACAGTATCGAGAAAGACGATAATCTGCTTGAAATCATGTTGTACAGGAGAACAGTTGCGTAATTCTCCACGAAATAGATTTGAGTATTGAAATACCAAGACGCGGGTATGTTCTATGAACGACAAAAAGTGAAAAGCTCCATTTACGTTTATGATATTTCGATCATGATGTGACTCAAACAACTCCTTTAATGAATATTTGATCATTAAATGATAATATTATCGGACTTTTAATTTGAAAAAACCAATAGTAAATGCACTTTTAATTACAATGTGTATACTCATGGTGATCTCAATCTTCTTTTGAGAATTGGTTTACCTATGTTTCTTTGTCATTAGCAAAGACATCGTCAGCTTTGTTTTAATTTTGGTCAGTTACTCTTGATATTTGTATCTGTGATTTTCGACTGATTGTAGTGTAAACATGATTTCTTGTGATGAAAATGTTAACATTGGGTGGTGGAAAAACGTTGCCAGCCAAGTACGCGAAATAATGTGGAACAATTTCAATGATCTTGAAACATTATTTCCAAGTGAATCAAAACAAAAAATAAATGACGTGCTAACGATTGTTCTGGAGCGAATGTAACGGCTGCGGAAAATGATGGAAATTGAAACCGTACAACGACTCATTAGCTTGTTCTTGTCTCAGGATATTTGCGGCAAGCTACAGTGGAGATGGAGAGGTTCGTTAACTGATCACTGAAATTATTAAAGTTGGAAATGGGCGCAAGGTAATCTATTCTCCTCCAAATATCCAATGATAGTCTTCTTCGAACCTTATTTCACCAAAGGATTGAAATAAAAAAAAATACGGAGTACGATTCCAAGGAATTTATTGATTTACTCTACAAACAACCCAATATCAATTAACTTGGCCATCTGTATCTGTAAGTACACAGAAACAAAAAAAAATAGCACAGTTGAATCTAAATGAAATATTTCAAGTTTTCAAGCACAATAGTAGCATTCGAGCATCGAATACCAATCAAGTTACAAATGTATCTTAATATCAAATATCAAACTATCAAGTATCAAAATAGAAAAGCAGCAAGGTATCAAATATCAAACTATCGAGTATCAAAATATCGAATATCAAATTACAAAGTATCAAACCATCAAGGGAAATCAAATTGGCAAGCTATCAAATATCAAATTATTGAATATCAAATTAATATCAAATATCAAAACATCAATTGTCAAAATATCAAATTATCAAGTACCGAAGTATCAAATATAAATCAATTGAAAATATAAAATTACTGATGTATCAAAAATACCAAATTATCAAGGCAACGAACTATCAAATATCAAAAACAAAGTGTCCAACAGTAGACACTATAGAAAACCAATAAGCGTCAGCCAAGTTCACCATATTCAAAGCTATATACTAGGAGCTTGGCAAAATATCAAATGACGATAACGCATAAATTCACGGAGGGATTGCAGGAGTTGAGAGGCTATTCAACAATTATTACTTACCAAAATTCACTAGAAGCTTCCACGTGAGCTCAGGCGTTGCGCATGCGTGGATGAAATATCTTCAAATTATCCTAATAGGCTTTGGGCCATCTCAAAAACCGCTTATCAGTGGCTGCAGCAATAATAACCAATAAATATAGGCCTACAAGTATATGAACCATAACGCAGATAATTATCTTAGCATACTACAATAGTACGCAATAAATGTGCGCCTTCTAGTATATAAACAATTCCGCATGGGTAATAATATCTCAGTGGAACATCACAACAAGTAAGTATAAACTACAAACCATAAACAACAAACAAGTATAAACAACATTTCAAAACAGCAATTAACTTGCGTGACCCAATTCCAAGATGTGTTTAATCCTAATGAGGTACCACCGTCCATCGTCTTGCAAATCCTGGTGATCATTTTCCTTGTGGAATCACCCTGTAGACGAAGAAATGGCTCATCCCAGCATTCGGGGTTGGCCAGCCTGTTGACTATGAACTGGACTCCCAAGTACTCAAAAGGACATTGGCCTTCCTCAAGTAATATGTGGAAAACCAAAACCAAAATTCAAAAAGTCCAACAAGTCCAACGGTCCACGGAACAAGGTCCAAGCCAAACAAAAAACCCCTGGACGTTGGGGGTAATACACTCAGAGATCACCATCAAACTGCTTCCCATCGTTGGCAATGGTTAACAGGATTCTGTTCGGCCCCCATCGCAACTGTTAGGTTTGATGTGAAAAAATGTCCCAGGAGTCCGACAAACAGGTCGGCGTAGTGTGGCGTTTCAAATCCTCCGAAGAGTGCAAATCCAGGTAATACCGAAATATGCCCGCAGGCCCAACCAATGTATCCTGAACTCGCTGAACTTGGCCGAAAAGAAATCCCAACTAATGGATAATCCGTAGATCACATATTTTCCAGAACCAATGCCAAATACACACAATTACTTCCCAGCAACAAGTGACAGAAAAAAGGAGTTTTCAAACAAGTGTCATAGTTCACCAATCAACATTGACCACCACAAAACTACCCGAAGTCAAGCTTTCGTTTCCTTCTACACCAGCCGCTCATCTTCGGCCCCATCAAACTCAACGGCACACTCGTCTACAGATATCGCTTCCCCAGAGATCTCCTCAGAAGCTAGAGCCTCTTTTCGAATTTTTCCATGTTTCATCTCATGGAATACTCAATATAGGCCCTTCGACATGATGAAGCCATGATATCAAACACATACGATAAAATAGAAAATAATCTTGCTCCAACTTTCGATGACATGTCTGGAGAAATTACCCTTTGGATGCTTGGCAACAATGCATCCCTGCCCATTGAAACTCGCACACGCGCAGAAATGAAATCCACTGCAGAGTTTGCGAATGCAAATAACCAGTGGAGTATCACTAAAAATATGTGATAGGTCAACTGAAATAAAAGTATTGCACAATAAAACTAGTGAAGTTTATTCCAGAGAAAAATGTTCTAAGGTCAAAAATGAACGTTACAAAATCCGGTATCGAGTTCACCAGAACCGAGATAGGAAAAAAATAGGGGTGACCTTGAGGTTACAAGATTGTGAATTCAACAACATAAGAAATATTTTCTACACTTTTCATAATACTGAAGGCTGTAGAGCTACGATCGACAATGTCCAACAAAAATCAGAAAATGTGTTACAGTGGATAGGCAAAAGGACTACGTTGTACCCCTTCTGAAAAAAAAATGGATTAAGTGGAAAAAGATACAAGACAATAGGAAAATTACCATAGAAAAGAATGACAAACGAGCATTCCGGATCAACTATTCGAAAAAGTTTTGGAGATGAAGGCAGACCGATCGTGTTTTTGGATGATACTGACGTTCACGCTGTGTCTTGGAGTGATGGAACAGGTTTATACAATATTATTCGATTAAATTGTACTACTTGTGCGTACGCAACTGATAGAGTAGCACTCAAGACATAATAATAATTGTCTTTATTTTTCATTTCAAATAGAATTTACATAGTAGTAGTACATAGGAGTGGCGATATTCAGCCAAGCTGATCTTCCATGTAGCCACTGCAGTCAAGATATTTTCTAGGAAATATATATATATATATATATATATATATATATATATATATATATATATATATATATATATATATATATATATATATATATATATATATATATATATATGAAAGAGAGTAATATCGAGGGGACTGTTAAAAACAAAATGGAAGGAATTTAATGGACATAGCCCTCAGAGAAAAGTGCTAACCGTAGACACGTGTTTCGGGCTCTCGTCCCTCTTCTCTGAGAGCTATGTTCATTAAATTCCCTCCATTTTGATTTTAACAGTCCCCTCGATATTACTCTCCTTCATATTTATATTCCTGGACTCGGATGTCACGCACGGATGTTGCCCTGGAATTCAGGGTCTGCTGACCGAAATCACAAATGAGCGGCTGGCTTCTGTTTGTTGACTCCGTTGATTTGTCGTTTTCTACCAAGTGTTGTTCATCCTTGCACTTCTCCACCGTACTGATGAGGGCCGAGAGCCCGAAACACGTGTCTACGGTTAGCACTTTTCTCTGAGGGCTATGTCCATTAAATTCCTTCCATTTTGTATATATATATATGTTTATATATATATATATATATATATATATATATATATATATATATATATATATATATATATATAAATATATATATATATATATATATATATATATATTGTTATGTTAGGAAATGTTATAAAATAATTAAACTTATGATAATTGTTATTATTATTAGGTGATTTAGTTATCGTGGTTAATGCTATGTTGTTTTGCAGTTTTTCTTCACCTTTTTACTATTCAATTTTCATATACTTCAATTTTCATATACTTCAATTTTCATATACTTCAATTATGAATTTCCATGAGATGTATTGTTGGAAAAAAAGGCCTTTTATCGTGGTTAATGCTATGTTGTTTTGCAGTTTTTTTTCACCTTTTGACAAGACCATAGTATAAGATTCACTTAAACTATGCTCTTGTCGATGCATATGCATCAAGAGGTCAGCCTTATAGTAGCTTTGTTGTCAAAGGTATGTGACCAACAATACATCTCATGGAAATTCATAATTGAAGTTTATGAAAATGAAATTGTATAGAAAACATTGTATTTGAAGTGGACCAACTGATTTATAAGTTTGGAAAATCCTGTATGATAAATCTCATCAACAGGAAACCCACCAATGAGATATCGACAGTGTTGTGCGGGACAAAGTGATGAAATATAAAAGATATGACAGCAGAAATTGTCAGAAATAAATTTTATACGAATTTGTAAATAGTATATGAGATTAAGGATTAGATTTCATTAATAAAATCATGAATAGTAATTAGAATGACAAATAATTAGGTAGAAAGTGGCACTAAACTCTAAAAATCTGTGAAAAAAAAAATGTGTGTTTGCCATGAAAGAAAATAACAAGTTTTGGAGGGATCGAAAAATAAAAAAAAAGAAAGCCACGAACAACATTTGGGGAAATAAAATATAGTCAATTCAAGAAAAAACTAGCTAAACGTTTTCCGAACGAGAGCAATTCCAATAAGGCACAACTGGGAGCAATAATTCATCACAAAACTCCACTTATCCGGTGACTGAAGAGAAATCCTGAAAAAGCCAATTACTGGAACAAAAATTTGTTTTGCACGCAAGGAAGCTGTCATTCCAATTTCAAAAGTACTTCCACGAGGCTGGGACACATCACAGGAAGAAGAATAACAGGTATTCTATTCACAAGAACTCACTAATGTGCATCGTTTCAGTTTATCTAATAACATTGAGTATCTGATTCACTGTGTTCCTTTTTGATTGAACATTCCATAACAATTTAATAAAAAAGGACTGATAATAACTTTCAAACAACTGGTTTATTCACTCATACTAATTCGCACCATATCACATTATTGTTTTTATTGTAGTCCATAAGGTATTTTTCGCAGAATAGGTCAGTTTTTAAGGTTTTATCTGAATGAAAACATTCATTTAATTATTCTCTGCAATCTGTGTTTTATCTTTGAACATCTAACCACACTTTTCCCCACTAAACAGCATTTGATATCGAGCCGTTCGACAAGATGGCACTGTTGAACTTGCTGATCTAGAGAGAGAAGACTCATTGTTCATAGGCGTACCGACTGAGCTGGGATAAGGTGAAAAGAGGTTTGAAAAGGGGTAATATAATATAGCCGAAGTTTTCATTTTGTTATGATAGGGATTCATAAATAAAATGTTTGAAACAAACTTACAAAATATACAAACTCAAAATCCATCTCATTAAAAAAAATATATATATATATATATATATATATATATATATATATATATATATATATATATATATGGAGTTCTTGGGTTTGGTGATTCAAAATAAAACTTAGAAATGTGCTAAATAGACGTTTCGCCTCTGGCCTGAGGCTTCTTCAATATTTATTCATTGTTATGAAATAGTAATAGCTTTGTATATAACACCATTGCTGTGCAACTATTCGAGGGTGTCAATAGTAGTTGATTTCACTAGACATTACAGTTTGTTTGCTGAAAGAGAAAATGGAAATGTTTAACATCTTCATTGCCGGAGTTGTTTTTAGAAAAAAGTAGTACAGCTGTGCTTGTAGGCTGGAAAATTCTAGTTGATCACTGACAGTGACATAATATATTTATAGGGGTTTCAGGGAGTAAACTCACATAAAATATCTTCTATACCCTCCTCGGGATTTATATAAATTCCCAGCAGCAGAACAATCAAATCAGTGCAAGCAAACTCAATCTCCCACAATTGTCCTTCTCTATAAAAAGTAATTATTGCATTCAGAATGATTCGATGCATTTCCGGTCTGAATAATCGTATCAGCTGAGCGTAGGACTCCATGCATTCCTCGGCCTTTTTCCTGAAAAAGCAGGAATCAGTATTATATCAATGTCAAATCATATAGGCTTAGGTGTAGGATTGACCAAGATAAAAGGTTTCAAATTCATCGATGATTTTGATCCCAATGTGATTTCATATAAACAATTATGTACCTATTTACCCCAAAGAGTAGGGATATACAGGTGTAATAGGTCCGATTTCCATGAATCGAAAATATTATAAAGGGTGAGTCAGAAGTACTTTGACAAAATCCAGGAGGTGATTTCTCACAATATTCTAATATGAATTGTCCAAATAAATATATGTCCGGAAACGTTCCTTTCCAAGATACAGGGTGTTGAAGTTTTATTTTTTTTATTTTTTTGAAAAAAAAATTAGAAATACTAAACGAAAATTGGTATTGAGAGGTTTAATGCTCTTACTCGTAGGGGGCGCCACCTACGCTTCTTTTTCTTTTTTGAAGATTCATAACTTTTTTTAGCGTAATTCTAGCACATTTTCTAGTAAAAAAATCAATTCCTCTATCTATCTAAAATATCTACGTAAGAAAATTACCCTTGTTACAAGTCGCTATAAGCAACCGTTTTCTAGATATTTGGATTCGAAAATTTCAAGTCGATTATTTGATAATCGTTGCGTGTTGAAGTTATTACCATTATTATGCATTTTTCACAAGAATGCTTAGGAAATGAATCTGACGTATAAGTAAGAAGTTTTGGTAATTACATATTATGTGACAGTTAAACGTTTTGTTGTTTTGTTGAAGTTTCTGTAAGTTCAAAAACACTAATTTTGGAAAAATGGATTATTTGAACAACATGCTCATTCAGCCCATATGCATTTTGTTTATAGCCTCGCGGATGGCAATGCGCGCGAGGCAAGACGTACTTACCAGGAGCAATTTTCTAATCGAGTACTGCCTTCAGCTCCAACATTTACCAATCTCCACCGTCGTTTAGCAGAAACAGGTAGCTTTGAGAGGGCAGCTAATATTATTGAAAGACCACGAGCAGTCCGAACCCCGGAATTGAAAGAGGCTGTTTTGAACGCTCTCGAGGAGAATCCAGAAACAAGTACAAGAATAATTGCTGAAGCTCTCAATTCTACTCAGTCCACAGTTTGGAGAATTATCCACGATCAACGATTTCATCCATACCATATTCAAAGGGTACAAGCTCTTCTGCCACGAGACTTACCCCAACGCATCACTATGTGTCAGTGGTTTTTGAGAAAATTGGCTGGAAATTCTCAATTTTTAAGATATGTACTCTTCACGGACGATGCAAACTTCTCCCGAAATGCTATCACAAACTTCCATAACAACCATGTTTGGGCTCTGGAAAATCCCCACGTAGTTAGTGAAAGATATTATCAGTATCAATTTTTTGTAAATGTATGGGCGGTAATAAATGATAATTACTTGATAGGTCCTTTCTTCCTTCCGTGCGGACTGAATGGCGCAACTTACAGAGAATTTTTAGAAAACGAATTGCCAGGACTAACTACTTCAGAATGTACCATTAGAAATTCGTATCCGCATGTGGTTTATGCAGGATGGGGCTCCGGCCCATTTTAGCGTTGTAGCCAGGGAATTCCTTAATATCCAAATCGATGGATCGGTAGGGGTGTAGAAGAACCTAACCAGGCGTGGGCACCAAGGTCCCCAGATCTAAACCCGCTGGTTTTTTATTTTTGGGGCATTTGAAGTCACTAGTTTACAAAACTCCAGTAGCGAACGAGGAAGATCTAAGAGACCGAATAGTAGACGCCTGTGAAACAATAAGAAACACACCAATAATTTTTGAGCGAGTACGAGATTCAATGACTAGAAGACTGAATGCCTGTATCTTTGCTGAAGGTGGACACTTTGAACAATAACATTGAATACAATTAAATTTCCTTCATTTTATTCTACATATTCAAAATTTCTTGAAATATAATGTTGATATTTTTTGCACATTTTATTAAAACAAATACAGATTTTGCATCCTTGATACAAAAATAACTATTTCAAACTAGTGAAAATAAATAGAATAGGTGGCGCCCCCCTACAGAAAACCAAAACTACCTAAACGTCAAATTTATTTCCTAAGCATTCTTGTGAAAAATGCAAAATAATGGTAATAACTTCAACATGCATCGATTATCAAATAATCGGCTTGAAATTGTCAAGTCCAAATATCTAGGAAACGGTTGCTTATAGCGACTTGTAACAGTGGAAGCTTTTTTACGTAGAAATGATGGATGAATTGATTTTTCCACTGAACGGAGTGCTAGAAGTACGCTCAAAAAAGTTATGAATCTTCAAAAAAGAAAAAGACGTCTAGATGGCGCCCCCTACGAGTAAGAGCAATAATAACATCAGGTTTGAATTCGAACCTCAAAAAACCTCTCAATATCAATTTTGTCCGAATGAGGTCAGTATTTCGAAAGTTATTTGAAAACACGAAAATAAAAATAAAACTTTAACACCCTGTATCTTGGAAACGAAGCGTTTCCGGACATATATTATTGGAACAATTCATATTAGAACATTGTGAGAAATCACCTCCTGAAGTTTGTCAAAGTACTTCTGACTCACTCTGTATAGGGATATAAGGCACACAAAAACCCTACTTTAATATAAGATCTCCCTTTCTTCATGATATTTCCGTGATTTGCCACAATTAGAAATGTTTTTTCTTCTTGTTGAAGCTATACAGTCACCGACAGTATCAAAAATTGAAAAATACAAGAATATAAGTTACTAGAAGATACTGAATAACCCCAATTTGCTGTGTAATGTATAACATGTGCTAGACAGGATGTAAACTAGATTGTGAATTGAAGGGAAGTCGATATGGAAAGGCTGAATCTTCGTTTCTCCACGTATAAGATTTTTTGTATATTTTCCGTCATCTATTGGAGACCCGGGATTCCAAGACTCTTTGCGAAATGTATCAGTTTCCTGGGAACTGAGTTCATAATATCTGGGGGCGTATGTGAACTAGGGCCTTTTGCAAAACAGCACTTGGCAGTCGCAAAGCAGGTGTTCTGCAGTTTCAGCGGAGTTCTTGCAGTGTCTGGTTAGCAGTTCCGTTACCAGTTTCAAGTCTTTTTTGTTCAACTCGCTGAGCTGTTTGGCTTTCTCTGGCGATGAGTTCAGAAGTATTTTGGTTTGTCTCTGTTCTGGAACCTTATTTCGGTGGGTTTGGATTTGGCCGGCTTTCCGGTGTCAACATTTTTCTTCAATGTGAATTTTGGAGAGACCACAGAAGGATTCTCGGCCAGGAAGTTGAGTGTGCCGCTTCCTTGACAAGGCTTTCTGCTTCCTAATTGTCTTTGACTTCTGTTATCTGGCACCCAGATCAGAGTGACCTGATTATTCGTAGCCAGTTGCCTCGAGGAAAGTTTCCAGTCCCAAGTCAGTCTAGACTCACAAGTGAATGACTTCAGAGCTTTTGATATTACTTGGGATATATATTTGCGCCCTCTGGAGCCTCTTGCGAAGGCATTCTTGAGCGAAAATTTATATGGCATAAAAAATTGTTGGGGCTCTACTTCGGGATTTTGAGAGCCTTGAACTGGGTCTGTTACTCCCACTTCACTTTTTCGTCCATTTTGGATTTATCAGTATACCAAACTGATGCACATTTTTCTAGTTGAGGCCCATTCGTTGTTCATATAAAGTGGTTGTTCAGGAACATTCCATAACGCACTCCGAAGTCGTTTCTAGCTCGCACAATATCAGATGCTTTGTACCTGGATTCTAGAAGAATATTCTCCAGAATCTTCAAATGTCCAATTGAATTTCCAGCTCTCAAGTTTGATGCCTGGTACAGTATGAAGGCACTCTTTGCCGCTTCCTTGATTACACCAAGTGCAGTGGCGGAAGGTTCAGCATTACCCCTAATGCTGCAGTGGGGTATGTGGATATTTTCCCTGTGATTCTCAGAGAAGCTGACCGCTGCATTTTTTGCAGTTTGATTTGTGCCAAGTATTCTTGAGTTTTTGGCCACCATACCAATGGGCCATAGGGGACCAAAGGTTTGATGGTCGTTTGATATTACCAGTATACTGCCGTTCTGAGTAAGAAGGTCCTGACTGATAATTTGATCATTTCATCATTTTGATATGATTGCATTTCAAGACTTATCCCAATGCCATCTACATTTCTAATGGGAAAATGATTATTCTCGGGATAAGAGTATATATCTTCAGATCCTATTTCATCATTGCTATTTCGTTATGAAATTTCAAAAAATCAATACATACATACAGATAGACTTTTTTTAATTAAAAAATTAGAAAATGACAATAAAAAATGTCGTAAGTGAACACAAATATACCGGGTGTCCACGGAAGGTGGCCCGCCCCTATAAAGTTTTTGTTTTCGGAGATAATGGAATGGAATTTGGAGGATGTGTTTAATGCATAAAACTCAACTTCATGCAAATTCCGGATTCACCGAAGTGACATAAACTTTCTACTTTTAAAGGGGACACCTGGTATATTTTAAGTTTTTTTGTCTCCATATGACATTAAGAATACAACCATGTATCATTCGTTACTGTTTGTGACAATTTTTTTTTTAAATAAATTTCCATCCTAGAGGGCTATGGATACGTCAAATAACTAATTTCAGTCGTAAAATGTTTGTGAAAATATAACTTTACAAGTTTCCGATCAAAATGTTTCAGCTATGTGACGTTTGATTTTAACATTTTTATTACAATTTTTTTTTCAAATGGCAACATGGTGGCTCGCCGGGTTAGAGAATGAGAGCATTTTATTACGATTAATTTGATACCGCACTCTATTAGGTTGTAAGAAAACTTTCGATAGAAAACTGAAAATACCATAACGTTAGAACTTTTCTATGAATAGCTGCCCTTACGTTGTCCTCTAATTCATGTCGTGTGGCAGGAGGTACATCATCAACCTCGTTTTCCAATAGTTCTCCATAAAAAAATCTAGAGGCGTAAGGTCCGGTGACCATAAAGTTTTAAAAAATAAATAAATAAAGGTATAAATTGAAAACAACCCTATTTTACCTCGCCGGCCACCTAACTGGACCCATATTTCCTATCCAGTTTTCGTTGTATGTTTCATGCAGATATTCCGTAACTGCCCTCAGGTTGTGTGGTGGAGCACCGTCTTGTTGAGAAAATAATCCAACTCGATTTATTAATGGAACTTCGTCCAAGAAATGCTCAATTTCCTGCGTGAGGAAACTTAGATATCTAGCCCCTGTCAGGACACCGTCAAAAATTGTAGGGCCTAAAATTATGTCCCCTAAAATCACAACCCAACAATTGAAACCAAACCATTCTTGGAATTTTCCTTCCTCCATCAAGTGCAAATTTGCATCGGACCAATATCGCTTACTATTTCTGTTGAAATGTCCCAAATTAGTGAAAAGGCTTTCGTCAGTATACATAATTTTATATGGAAATGTGTCATCCTCCAACTTTTTTCCAAAGAACCAATTGCAATACTCGAGACTCCTTGCATTATCGTTTTGGTACAGGTGCTGGTGTAGTTGATATTTAAATGAATGATATTTATGTTTCTTCAAAATGTTAGCTGCAGAAGACTTCGAAATGCGACATTCTCTTGCGATCTCCCTGAGTGACGTATTAATATTTACTTGAACGTATGCCAGAACATCTATTTCTTTTTCGTCACTCACAACAAACAAATCGTTCTCATCATTATCAGGCTCATTTCGCATTTTTTCAACCAGTTTTGGAAAATAGTGCCGGGTCGGGTGACGCCGATCAGGATATCTCTGTGCGTAGAGACGTGCAGCATCGGTTGAATTTGGCCTACACTCTCCAAAAACTAATAACATAACAACTTTTTCAGTTATTGTATAAATATTGTTATTATCCATGATTTCCAAACAATGAGGTACACAATAACTACCCAATTGACTTTGTAGAAGAGATGTAAAATAATATGTCGACACGTCAATTTTTACCGCAACAATTTAATGATTTTGTTTCAGTTGTGTTGGTCACAGGCTACTCGATGATTTCAAATCTTATTTAAATCTCAATGAGTTTCTTCATTCAATGAAAGTTCTAACATCATTTTCAGTTTTTATCGAAAGTTTTCTTACAACCTAATAGATGCGGTATCAAATCAATCGTAAAAATATGCTCTCATTTTCTAACCCGACGAGCCACCATGTAAATAGTAATAAAAAATGTAAAATAAAACCTCACATAGCTGAAACATTTTGATCGAAAACAGTAAAGTTTTACGAACATTTCAGGATTGAAATTAGTTATTTGAACGTATCAATAGCCCTCTAGAATAAAAATTTATTTTGAAAATAAAATAAAAAAACGGTTACAAACAGTAACAAATGATACATGCTTGTATTTTAAATGTCATATGGAGACAAAAAAACTGAAAATATACCAAGTGTCATATTCAAAAATCGAAAGTTTATGTCACTTCCGGTGAATCCGGAATTTGCATAAAGTTGAGTTACGTGTCAAAAAATGCAGTTTTATGCAACAAACATATCCTATAAATTTCATTCCATCATCTCCGAAAAATAAAAAGTTATAGGGTCGAGCCACCTTCCATGGACACCCGGTATAGGGGATAAAATGTAACATAAATATTATTGCATGTTATATGCAAATATACAAGAACCAAGTGTTTCTCCGGAATCAGAATGTTTTCAACACTTCTTAGAATAAATGTACTTTCTATTCCATCTAATAATGAAACTTTTTAGGAACTCATTAGACCAATTGATTTGTTGAAGTTATAAACAGGATGTTCATAAAATCAGATGTGGAATCATCTGCGACTGAAAGATAAACTTTAGTCACTATCTTCCATCGTCAAGATAACCTCTTGTGGGGTATTCCCTTTTCATCATTAGACCACAAAATCAACAACTAACTTCCACTTATACATAACCACAAAATGTCAGTGACGAGTGCATTTCTCATAGAGTATTGCCAATCAAAACTGTTGTATCTGCCAATGTCATCATAGATATGAACATTTTTATTAGTAATATTAGATACGACATTTTTGCATCGTAAAGTCAGTAAAGTGTGGAGATATGACAAAGTTAAAACTGAATTTGTATATTCAGTTGAATGGCTACGGCAACCAAAATTTCTCAGAAGTTGTGTGGGTGGTTGCAGATGACAGAAAGGGCATTAACTAAATTTTGATGAAAATGTCAGACCTCCTTGCTTAGCACGGCAGAATATAATTTCTGGCTTCAAACTCCATATCTTGCCAAATATTCTGCGGTACGACCAGGTTGGCGCTGCAGTTTTGGAAAGAATGTCATTAATGTGACTAATAAATATTTTATTCCTTGGAATGTGATAGATGAGTTTCATCCGGGGTCAGGATTCCAGTTCATACTTTCGCCTCCCTGTGAATTGAACCAGCACTGTTCTGCTACGATTCACATTCAGCCCCTCTTTTGCCAACAGCTTCTGATTACTTCAGGGCTGTCTGCATACGACTAGATATTATCTCGTTAGGTAATCGTGACGACCAGGTGATCGGCATAACCTTGAGTCATGTAGCTTTACTCTCAGATTATCCACGGTCAATGACAAAGGAGATAGAACCCCACCTTGGGGACACCTCCTTTTCGCTGTCATTCTGACCGTTTCCTTTCCGCGAGCAACTACAATGATTCTACTCTTCAGCAATGCCTGTACCCATCTGATTAGTAATGAATTTATATCCCTCTGCCTAAGTAATTTGATAATGAACTCATGTAGGGTGTTATGGGGAGAACCTTCTTTATATATGAATGGCAATTTTTTTTGCCGAGAATGTCTTTTCCATGCTTTCAACTAGGCATTGTAGAGTTGATTGTCGGTCTGCCTGCTTGATAGGCAACCTGTTTCTTGAGGAGCGGTCTGTCTCCATTATATTCAGGAGAAAAGAGGTGAGACTAATGGGGCGAATAGACTTTCGGTTCATCCGCTAGACGTCCCCCAGTCTTCAGTGTGAACACCACGCCAGCTTCTAGTCTGGCTTTCGGTATGTATCCAAAAATGAAACTGGCCTTGAACAGCCTTTTCAGGAGACGCGCTATGATTTCAAGACCATTTTGTATTAAGGCGGGGAATGTTCCGTTCTTTACGAGCGATTTAAAAGGTATAAAGCTACCAATAGATTTCTTGGATGGTGAAGATTTTCCCAGCTGCAAGAACTGTTGGGGTTTGTGATAGCCCCTTTCAGGTGAGCTTCTTGAGGTTCTGTTTCAGTAGCCTTGGATCCAGGAAAGTGTGTGTGTATATGGGTTCTCATTATTTCCCTTTGGTTTTCTGCATATCCCCTTTCGGTTTTTTCATAAGACCGATGCCGTTTTTATGCCCTTTAGAGAGGACTTTCTGAGGGGCGTTGCACGGGGTCTAGCTCTGTACTCCCCTCGCAGATCTGCCCCCATGATATCCTTCTGGATTTCCTGAGTTCCTTGAAGTAAACGTTTGAAAAAACGAACTTGAATACGCTTTATTACATCAGCGTAACGAAGGCCCCATATAGCTATACCAAATAATAATTGTGAAGACAACACAATAGATTAATATAGTTTGATTCTCGATGACCACGAATTCATTTTTGAACGATACATTAGGTTCATTATAGATCCAATTGCCTGGTTGGATTTCATGACCGTTCTTTCGGTCATTTCAAGGAACAAGGATGATGAAAATTCTGTCACTAAGTAAGTGAAGTTTCTTACAACTTCCACGGCTTGATTATTGCAAGTGAATCTTAGGTTATAGTAACTGATATATCCTCCTCTGCAAAAAATCATGACTTCAGTTTTGCTCGTATTATAATGAGTTTATTATCTGATGCATAATTTTCCAGAACTTTCAGTTTGCGTGATAGATCTATTGGGGAATCACCGAGAATAACCATATCGTCCGCATACGATAGCATCAATATATCATGTTTACCATCAATGTTGAGTCCTGTTAAGCCGTGTCTTCAAAAGTAGTCTTCAATGTCAGCTGTGAATAGTGAAAATAAAAGGGGACTTAACGACTCATCCTGTAAGACTCATTCAGGAATATCATACTTTTTGCTTGTTTTATTGAAAAAAATGCTCCGTCATAAAGATTTCTGATGATTCTAATAATTTTTTAACTCATGCCTACTTTATACAATTTCAGCCATAGTAGTTCATGAACAATGCTATCGAGAGCTCGATGAAAATCAACAAAAACTACATAGACTTTTCTCCCACGATGCCTAAGGTGACTTTGCAAGACAGAGTTTAATACAAAAATGTTATCCACACATCCCCTGTTCTTTCTAAAACCGGACTGAGACTCTGGGGAGAATAGAATTAGCTTCGCACCAATTCCACAGACGGTTCAAAAGTATAAAAGTGAGCAGCTTTACTATGCAGTTGATCGATGCTATCCCACGATAATTATTTGGATCATCTAAGGGACCTTTTTTATACAGTAATGTCATGCTTTGTTTGAAGGTTGTAGACGATGTGGTTACTTGATGTCTCTCGTTTTGGACGTCCATCGTCTTGATTGATTTAAAAGGTTTTCACGACGTTTCGGATGCTTGTATCTGCAATCGTCTTCAGGTGAATACATTATTCACCTGAAGACTATCGCAGATACAAGCATTCGAACGTCGTGAAATCTTTTAAATCAATTGAGACGATGGACGTCCGGATCGAGAGTAATCAATGTCATGCTTGTTCCTTGCCATGCTCTAGGAATTATCGAAAACTTGATTATAGAGTCTGCCATTTTTACACAGGTATAGAGATGTATTTCGTGCACCATAAAAACATATGTCCGGCACGATTTTGGGACTATATATCACATCATAAAAACGCTCCCACTCCAAAATTAAAATTGAGCATGGTTCTCGAGTACTTATGAAGTAATTTAAAGTTTTCCAAAATGTTTTTTTGCTACACTAAGTTCTGCTATAATTTGTTTGTCATATTCCAAATTTTTGTTTTGAATACTCTCTTTTTATATTCAAGTAGGTAGTCAGATTTATAAGGCTCGACAAAATTATTCTTGATTACTCTCGTTTCGGACGTCCATCGTATTAATTGATTTGGAAGGTTTTCACGACGTTTCGAATGCTTGTATCTGCAATCGTCTTCAGGTGAATACTGACAAGTTTAGGTGCTACTTACCAATTTATATGTCTGCCGGTGCAATGATGCGTGTAATTCCGCCATGTGCAGTGGTGCGTGTAATTTCGCGCTGTGTGGTGGTGCGTGAAGTTTGGCGCCTCTGCAGCCCGACAGAAAGAGCAATTAGTGGTTTCCATACGTTCTTGATCTCAACGCTTGGTTGAATAAAGGCGTTATTGGCTTCGATGTAGGCGGCCTCTTTGAACTTCCATTTGAACCAATGCTCCTCTCTATGTAGAACACTTGCGTCGTCCCATAGTATTCGATGGTGTTCACGAGAGGCAGTAAACAAACCAGGATTTCTTCTCAAGGATTAACAGAATCAGGGATTCGATCAAATTCACGATGGAAATGGAAACCAACAGTGCCCTATCCTTCCTCGATGTGAACGTTGAGAGAATAGGCAATGAAATCAGCACCTCTGTCTACAGAAAGGCGACACATACGGGGCAGTATCCCAGCTACAGCTCCAACTCTCCGAGTTCGACAAAGAGGGGGATCGTGAGAACATTGGTAGAGAGAGTGATGCACATATGCAACGAGGAGGAGTCACTAGATGCCGAATTAAACCAATCAGAGAGGACCTTCACCGGAATAGATACCGCAAGAAACTCCTAGGAGAAGTATTGAAACAACTCCAAAGAACGAAGACATCTGAAGAGCAACAACAAAGCACAGTGATCTACTTTCTGTACATCAAGGTGTCTCCGAAAAGATCAGTAGGATCGGAAACAAGTACAACATCAAAAGCTGCTTCCAATCCGGCAGTACTTCACGGAGTTTCCCCACCAAGACCAAACCTGACAACAAAAATGAAATCTGTAAGTATTGCATTTATGAAGTTCCATGTGAATGCGGAGTTTCCTACATAGGAGAGACAAAGAGGCCGTTATCGGTAAGATTGGATGAGCACAAGAAATGGAATTATATAGGACGACGCAAGTGTTCCACATAGAGGGGAGCATTGGTTCAAACGGAAGTTCGAAGCCAATAACGCCTTTAATCAACCAAGCGTTGAGATCGAGAACGTATGGAAACCACTAATTGCTCTTTCTGGCGGGCTGCAGAGGCGCAAAACTTCATGCACCACCAAACCACATCGTCTACAACCTTCAAACAAAACTATTCTGTTTACTTTTTAATAAACATCGCTCAACTGTTTTTTTCTATGGCTTACAACTGGAGGCAAACCAAGGTTTATTATTTATTTTTGTATGCGACGTACTGCTATACTGTATTTTTTGGACGGATCCGATAATTACACCTGTATTCCAAATCTCCGAGCACAAATTTATGTATGAATTCACAGCGTTCGTTCTCCAGGAGCTCCACATTGACCGAGTTTTGCAAATACATCATATGTGAATGCGCTTTCTCGTGGTCCCAAATCAATCAGGTATACGTGAAATCATGTTGATCATTGATTCTGATGACATTTGTTCGTAGGTTAAATTGAAGATGTACAGGAAAGTGATCGGATAAATATTGATCGTCTAGCACTCTGAGAGAGTAGATAATGTCAAATTTATTTGAATTGCAATAACACAGATCGATTACACTCTGCCCTGAGGCACTGCAAAAGGTAAAATTCGCCGGTCTATCACTCAAAATATAACCATTCAGTAACAAAAAATTGTATTCCGCCATGAAGTCCAATAGGCAGTGACCTCTAAAATAGATACTTTGTGCACGTACTCAAATTGCTAACTTGCCAACATGTCAATTAAAATCACCAAGTAAAAATATTATATGACTGCTATATGTATCCAAAATGCAGTTTGTGAAAAAAAAAAATTCAAGCATTTGTCCAATGTCACAGGATGGCTCAAAATATACCGAACATACAATGAATTCAGGAGAATGCTGTTTAAAACAAGTAAATGAGCCAGCAGGGAGAGGACTTCCAGAAGAAGCACCGAAAAGTATTTACTATATAAGATTGGAATTCCGCCGCTAGCACGTCCTCTTGACCCTCCCAGATTGTTGGAGAAAAAATTAAATCAGATCGCAAACCAGAAGGTACCTCTAATGCACTAGTTTCAGGTTTCACAGACGCACAAAACATCAAAATGAACAGAATTATTTTGCAGAAAGTTGCCGATTATTTTGTATCCTTGCATGTTCCAGAATGTATTTGTCCCATTTCCCGCACTCGGTTTTCGAGTCTCAAGTTATTTGGACAGATGACAATCACAAGATAATGACTGCAACAAAGCAAGTCAGCCTGGTTCTTCCACCCGAAGTCAACAACCAACAAATCAGCCCGGTACTTCCACCCAAAGTCAACAACCAACAAATCAGCCTGGTACGTCCACCCAAAGTCAACAACCAACAAATTAGCTTGGTACTTCCACCCGAAATCCACAACCAATAATACCAAGACGCAGTATACAAGCGAAGAGAAAAACTCCAACCTACAGGGAATCCTTATTGGCCATTTTGAAAGAGAAAAAAACGGAACCGATCGATGAAGACCAATCCTTTCTTCTTTCTTCAGTGCCATCATCCAAAAAATTAAATGATACACGGAAGCTTGATGCTAAAATGGAGTTTTTATCGACATTGGAACGTCTGACACAATCAAATCAAGGTTCTTTCTACCAAACCCTCCGAGGATACGAGACCCATCAGAGCTATGCACACCAATCACATTCCTCAACGCCTACACCAGCTCTGAGTGAAATATCGCGGAGTGGTGCCGCTAGAAATTGTGATCACCTCTCTCCCCCAACGAAGGTTCTAGACTTCACTTGAAAAAATGTGGAAAAAAGGCACATAGTACGTAAAATTTGATAATAAAACTTTTTCAACATGCTTGCCTTACCTTGATGTGACTGAAAATCTTTCTTCTGGAAAGATCGCTTCCCTCCACTTTGTGTCTCGATATGTAATGTGAGGTCGTATCGGTTCCAAAAGTTCATCACTCATTTGATAATAATTGAAAAACATTTTGGGATACATTCGTAAATCTTCATACACTTAGTGAATTTGTCAGTTGTAATATCACAAGAGAATGAGAATAAAGTGGAAATAATAGACGATTTGTAAAAAATGTCCATTTCCTAATCATGAACTCATTATGAATAGCCAAAAAGCAAATGAGTCATCAATGAAAGAATAAGTTTCATATAATTCATATATATTGTAAAATCCTCTCTTAAAATTTGTACAATTTGTCGATGTCATCACGTGATAGCAAACACGCCTTCTATTGGTGTGACGACAAATGGTTGTGACTGTCTAGTTTGAAGGCTGTTTTGTTTACCTTCTGTTTTCAGTCGCAGTTGGGATGGAGGAAATTTCACGCGCAGTGTTGCCAAGCTTATTTGTGCATATTTTTTTCCCAATAATGAATGATTGTTGATTATTTTCGACCATGATTCATAGATTAATTCTTACATCAGTTTGCTACATTTCTAAATACTTTTCACTCGTCACAGTAGCGTCAAACAAATGTGGTCCTATAATGGTATTCCTGAGAATCCTAGCCCACTTTTGGAGGGTATTGGGTATAAGCTTCTATCTTCCGATTGGGATTTTCTGTTGCCACTAACGACAAATTTGCGTATTCACTATATCGTTCATACGAAAAGTTGATTCGTCAGAAAATAAGACAGTAAATTCGAAACCATTAATTTGATTACACACTTCTTAAATATTTTTACAAAACTTCATGCGTCTATCGAAGTCGTCTTCATTGGTTTCATATGGAGGTAATCTGGCGACAGATCTCATTGTTGCTAGATAAAGTTGTAATTGAACTATAAGGTTTTTTTCAATTCCAAGTAATACATTCAATTGAATGTCATAGATAACGGTAGATCTGCCACTCTAAGGATTACTCTCAATTGCCAATTTCATTGAATTTATGCAATATTTTGCTTAATGTCGATTTGCTTATTGGTTTTCCATCAGGATATTGTTTTCATTGAAGATGTCGCATTCTTGCGCCATACTTCTTTAAGATCGCAGTAACCTAAGATCATCAAAACTTCTATTCGCTGTCATTCTGACTACCTATATCGTAGTTTCAAATTATTTCTTTTAGGGTAATATTTTTCAGGAAAATATTGAAGACTTATAAATCGATATGCTACACAACAAATCAATTTGATAATGACATATGCAATGGTAACTAAGAAGTTATTGTCTTGTTGCTAAGGACTTTCAGATATTCTCATAGCCTACTCGAGGTTTGGAAATATACTCGAACTAACTACTGAGTAATTTTCAGGTATTCATTGCAAAATAAATGATGGAATAAATATTAAGAAATATGAGCACCTGTTTCCTTTATACTCAGTATACTGTAACTTAAAATGTTTCATATGACATGTGGTATGGTTAAACTCGATGTCATATCTTGTAAGGTATAGGGGAATTTTTTTTTTTTGAAAAAAGTAGAAAACTAAAATTAAATATTGACTTGTCCGAACTTTACCTCCGAAAATAATTAACTCGTAAAATAAGAGAGCGTTTCCACACTTTATGAACGCCCTGTATAATAAATAATATATGCTTCTATGATATTTTGTATATAGTACGACCTGAAAGAAACTATTCGCAATTGAGATACATATATGAAATTAATCTTCCGTAATGGATCATTCAGATCTCATCTGTAGGATTCTTTTCTTTGAAACGCAAATCGCTAAATGCTCGAAAAAAAACACCCACCTTCTAAAATGAAGTTTCAGTTACCTCCTCGCATAAGCTATTAGTCCGCTGGAAACTGAACGTAATCTCAGTTGGAAATGGTGGATGCAACTCATTATACTCCATGTTATGTGGATAACGTGAACCATAGAAACAACGATCGATTTAGCTCTTGCTATTATGTCGTTTATAATTCCCAGACCTACAACAAAAATACGTTTATTCTTTGAAATTTTGGGAATGTTTTGTCCTGAAAAACACATCGAACTCGAATATTCTGCATGGAAATTATAAATATATATATATATTATATATATATATATATATATATATATATATATATATATATATATATATATATATATATATATATATATATATATATATATACAGGGTGCGTCAGAATAAGACTGACAATCTCCGACTACAGATTCCTCACCTCATTCCGAGGTGAAAAGTTGCTATCAAGGTATGTCCTGAAATGCTTCCCCTCTGAGATGCAGGGTGTCGAATGTAGGAAAAAAATTAGGATTTAATTTGTTTTCTCCAAAATTTTCGTAGAAAAACATTTGAAACTTGGTACACTTTTATTTCCGTGAACCAGTGGCGTAGTTACGATGGTATGTGGTCATATGTTCCTTCATATTTTCTTGGACAAGTGAATGGACAAATGAGCGTTTGACATCAGTTCGGCTCATCGATACTCAACCTAAAAGTCATAACATTCCATGTGCCTAAAAGTGGAGGTTTCTGAGATAATTGAGAAAAATTGAAGATATGTCCTCAGTAGAGACATAATTTCCTATGTGCAATAATCGCATAATGCTGATTTCTTACAACATATCGGAATATGTGTCAACCTCCTGAACATTTTCGAATGTTGGGAGAATCGGAAACAAGTGGAGTCAGAATAGACCGATAACTCCATTTTTTCATTCATTTTATTTGATCAAATTAAGTAACGCATATTGTTCATATGATTGTTTTGACACATCAACTGACAAACAAACCCAACCTCAAATTCATAATACTCCACTTAGATAAGAGATAAGGTCTGAAATAATTTTTGCAAAAAATTGGAGATAAGTACTTCAAATTTGTTGAAGTTTATGTTGGAATATCATGATCAAAACCATTTCTGATTGAATTATCTAAAAAAATATTATCCAATCAACATGTTTTTGATGAAGAAAAACAATTATTGTGTATTAATATCTACTTAAATGATCAAAACGGTTTAGTGGGTACACTACATAAAAACAAACAAAGCATTCAAGCGAATGTTCAAATGGACCACCATTTTGTTATATGAATTCAAATTTAAGAAGGTGAAATCACTTTGCCGATAGGCTGCTCAGATGGATACGGTTAGGCCGTGAGTAAGGTTCAATTATTGACTTTTCCTAGTTAATCAAATTTGGCCACTAAAAAAATTATACATTAATTAACTTGACTAGTTCAAGAGTTGGGCGCCAGACTTGCTAAAGACAAAAGTCCAAAGATAAATAAAATCAAATAAATGTTACCTAGCTTGTATGGGAAGGCAAATAAATATGCAATAAATCAACTTAACAAATTTATTCCAGATGGAATTGACTGAACAATAAAAAAAATAGGTTGACAATTATACTATAAGAGTATTGAGAAATTACATAAAAAACCAGTATTTTCGACTCTAATCAAAACCCGAACATTCACAACTATGATTCCTCCAGTTGTTGGTGCCACGGATATACCTTCGGAGTTCTTGAGTGAGAGATGAAGGCTAGTTTCTTGAAGCTGGTCCTAGTGGTTCTAGGAGGAACTTGGTTTCAGCGGTTACGATGAAGATGGTCGTGGGTGGTTCTATAGTTGGTTTTAGACCCCCTTATCGGCGTGAATTTAGTTGATCTTCACGGACCAGTGCTGATATGGATGTGCTGTAAGACCTCCCAGGTTACTAGTCCTTCTGTCTCCGTAGATGGGTTCCCTCCGTGGTATATATCATGCGAAGAAGATGATAGGAATCAAAATATGTACAAAAAGGGGAAAACGAAGGATATCCTTTGAACCTCAAGTTTTATGTTTCAAATTTTAATCGAGAGTCAAAAGATAGATGCAAATGATAGCATACAATAAAAATCTCAGTCTATATAAAAGACTGGAAAGTTACAGTGAAAGAACAAAGATAATAAAAAGCAATCCAATCGGTATTCTGGAGTTAAATTTACAAGTTAATTTTAATAATTTAAAAAAATACTAAAAATGAACAAAATTTAAAACCAAACAAAACAAACCTCACCCAAAACGTTATGTTCAAATTCAGTTAAGTTTTGAAACAAGTAAGTTTTGATAAGGTGATTCTATGTACCAGAAGGGTAAAAAATTTAATGAGGAAAGGTATTCCAAAAGAAATATAAAAATTTCCTTGAAATTTTACCAGAGAAAAAATATAGTATTTTAAAGCAAAACACTATAAAATTGCCAGTGCAAAAATATACTATTTTAAAGCAAGTGCCAAAGGAAAATATAGCGTTATAACCAAAATACTCTAGTAAGCTACAAAAAAATATAGGGTTTCTGAACCAAGATAATAGTCAGAGTAAAAGTATACTCTTCAGCCAAGATAAGAAGAGTCTTTCAGTGAGCACGACTCTCTTAGATGAAGATAGAGTGAAATAATTCTTTTTATTGAAGAATTTCCAAAGATAAACCGAAGAGGGAGACCGCACGTCTTTCAGTGGGCACAACTCTCTTAGAAAAAGATAATGTTAAATAATTCTTTTAATTGAAGAATTTTCGAAGATAACTGAAGAGGGAGACCTCACGTCTTTCAGGGGGTACAACTCTCTTAGATAAAGATAATTTTGAAATAGGGCGGCAATTCCCTTTTTAAATCGATAAACAGGTAATTCTCAAAAAAAATTGTGAATCTCCCTGCTCTTGGCGACAAGGTAGTAACTGAAGTGAATTGACTCTGCAACGATCAAAAATCAAATAAGCTACACTGGGAATTGAATGGAGTAATAATTATAAGAAATTTATTTAACGGAAATCAACTTTACGCTGGAGGCATATATTGAATCGAATCGAGTGTTCTGAAACCGTTAGGCCAGAGGTACAACTCTCTCTGTAAGCAATTCTTTCTCAAGAGAAAAGAAAATTACTCTCATAAACATATAGTTATGAAATAAAGAAAATTGCTTACCAGAGAGCCGTCCTATTGGTCACTCCAAACGGTCCTCGAACAATCGAATTCGCCCTTCACTTCAATTGGAATCCTTGGTGGTCGTGTGAGGTAGGTGAGCTCTAGTCCATTCGAAATTACCAATTACTTGGTACCTAAAAAATGCAAAAGCGTAGAACTGATTTCCAATAAAAAAAAAAACAGTTCCCAATATTCGGAACAGATGTTATGTTAGCCACAATATGTACTATGAATGATTTGTCAAAATGGCCAAAATATCTATATTTAACCTTCAAAAATTACCATGCGGTATATTCAAGAATTCTACTATTACAAGCATAAGGAAAAAGAAGAAAATGCTAATCAGCTACAACATTAATTGAAAGATAAAGAGAATAATATTACTCAATTAAACTCCAGCAGTGAAACTTATTTAACTTATAGATCTTACCAAAATCAATTCACTCAGTCCACCTGCCTATCTCGACGTTCAAATCAAGAAAGAGAGCGATTATTCCTTCGGTTCGAACAAATCACCAATTCTACCTGAGTTTTTTTACAAACTGTTCTTGGTTTTTCTCTATTGAAAAACACTTGGAAAAAACACAGCTTGACGACATGAATACAACTGTCACGATACCATTTTCACGAGACGACAACAAAGGCGCACTCTTCACGACCTGAGCAGTGACTACTGACCCGTTCCACCGTAAAGATAATCGGAAACGTTATGAGAAATTGGTTATGTATAAGGAATTAACGAAAAATTCGTTACAACTTATAACCTATACTTAAATAAATGATCATGAGTGAATATAATACACAAATCCAGTGGCGTAGTCAGACCATTATTACAAAATCGTTTCCACCACAAATCGCTCACATTGCCATACTTTCAGGAGTTATAACTGTAGAACGGAATGAGCTATTATCTTCGGATTATTACTGTACAAGTTCACTGGTGTTCTACTTTGTATCGGCAGTGTTGCCAGATTTTGAATATGTCTATAATCTAAATAAAAATGATAATCAAATACTTTGTTTCTGAAATTAAGGTTGTAACATCGTTGTTAACCAATATTTTCTTATGAAATTTCGAATGGTTTCTTTTATAACGACTACGAATCCAGTGGTGTAGTCAATAACGAAAACAAAAATTGCCCAATAAACTTTTGCCGTTTTTGACAAAGAAAAAAACCATAGAGTGCCTTGGAAATGAAACTGAAGTTATGAAACTTTGGGTCAAGATACAGTTTTTGATGCCTAATATAAAACATGCGTATTCTACAAGGGTGGTTCCATTTTAAATGGGTCACACTGTATATAAAAAAAACTCGAAAAAATTCAAATGTTCAAACATGCCTCTGCAATAACGTCAATTTTAAACTAATGAGAACAAACTAATCTCAATACGAATATACATCATAAATGACAACAAGAAGTTTGTTTTTTACTTGGAGTGTATTTTGTTCAGAAAATATTAATTGTGCATCATCGGGAACATCATGCACCAGAGCAAGATTATAAAAACATGAATGAACGTTATGCTTCACACATTTTACTCTTGACTTTCCACGACCCTCTAATTTCTTGCACCTTTCGCTGTTTTCTGTCCACACTGGACAATGTGACACCTGATTCAATATATTGATTTGGTCTAGGTTCAATGCATTTCCTTTTTGGTGGAGCTTCCGGAGAGGAACTTCTTGGGCGGCATATTTTTCTGTTTCTGGCCAGAACTGTTTTGAAAGAAAGTAGAAGCACTACATCTCCGTGTTTTCCAAGCTGCTTCTTTATTCTCCTATCTAGTAACCGAGCATCGAACACCACAGCGGCACCCAACATATGATGAAAAATTCTATAGTACCACTTCCTACTTTTCAGCTTTATGGGGTAGAGACCTAAAAGTGAATCTTGCAGGTCAACCCTGTTATATTCTTTGGCGATATCAGGGCAAGGTATATATTTTTCTCATTTTCAGAGCAAAAGGACCGTTTTAATTGGGCTACCAGTTCTGTACCATAATTATCTGAGATCAGTGACATAAGTTTATTGTCATTCCATTGTACTGTACGGATTTCAGTTTGCTGGAGTGAAGCTGTTCGTTCTGATATACTACCCCTTTCTCTCCGTGCGATATCTTTCTTAGAAAGGTCTTTATACTTCGGCAATATTTTTGTATGTACAGTAGCTACTTATTTATTTCTGCTCTTAGTATACTACCAAAGGAGGACTAGAAAAATAATTGTCATAATAGAGCTTGTAGTGCTTATCTTCAGAAATTTAATGACTCATTCTTACTACCTCGTTACTTCAAGATTGGGCTCATTCGGAATTTCAATGTGCCCCTGCTTACCACCAAATAATTCAAAATTGTAGGAAAATCCAGGAATTCCTGAAAGAACCCATATCTTGTATCTCTACTTATGAGGCTTTTTAGGGTTGTACGTTTCCAGAGTGTTAGGACCTTCAGAACGGATAACTTGCTCATCGCAGGACAAATACTCTTCTAGTGGTATTTCTATATACGCATTGTGATTTGAACAATAATAGGTAATATTTTGTCAATACTTTTTGTGTTTGTACTATTGTTAGTAGTTATACCACTAGAGACTGAATTTTCGCGATAAGTCTGTCGATTTATTTCTAAACGAAACTGAGTTGCTTGAAAACACCACGAGTCCGCAGGACGAGTGGTGATTTCTTTAAGTAACTCAGTTGAGTTTAGAAATGAAAGACAGACTTATAAGATAAATTCAATCACGAGTGGTATTTCATAAGACTATTTCACGAACAAAGAGAAAGGTTAAAAAAATTAAATTCGGCAGAATGAGAGGAAGAAATTCAATAATAATAAATAATTCAAATTCATATACATTATTCCCGACTATAATTATTATAAATGGTGCAGTTGTGAAAAACTTGAATAGTATGACTATTATTAGGTGGATACAATGTATTGTTGGTATTATTACTTGATGTAATTGAAGTACTCCTGAAAGTATTCACTATATTCTGATGATGTTCAGCACTAGGATGTAAATACGGTTTCATCGAGTTCGAACTTCCATGGCCAGTGATTTTCATAGCTTGTTGTTCACTAACGCCGGATTGTAGTAACTGACTAACTGCAGTAGCACGATTAGAGTGATTTTTTATTTTTAGTTTTTTAGTGTCCAATCCTATCTGTTCTGCAGATAGTTTAATCCATTTTGATATTGTAATAATACCAATAGGGCAATTCTTGTACCAATTATTATTATATTTATTACACTTGCCATTCACTGTCAGGAAAAGTCTGTCATTCGTAATAATTCCCCTTTTTGATATAAGTTTCCGGTATAATCTCTCAGGACACATTTCAGGATTTTTCAAATTTTGAGTAAGCCATTTAGTATCTGCACAGTTTTTATCACCACCTTGGCGGGTTTTGGAGAATATGCAATTCTGTTTGTTAAACAGCCTTGTTGTGAGTATCTTCCTTGAAAAAAATGTTGCTTCGTTACCTCTCCAAGCTAGTTCTACTGCAGCTATGCGAAAAAACTTCTTTTGGAGTCCTTCTGGCGTGTATTCGTCCCATTGTAAGCACATATTTCTATATTCGTCTGAAGTCATAGCGACAGACTCATTTTCTTTTTTTCGGGTACAGCTTGCGACAATTTTCTCTTACTATTTCGAGCCTTCCTCGCCTCCTTCAACTTTATATCTTCGAAGGGATCAATATATCTCTGATACAAACAAAAATATTTTTCTTGTACTAATTTTGCAGTAGTGTTCCATATGGGTTTAATAATAGTCTCCTTGTAATCACTACCATCAATATTCCGCATATTGAATGCCCATTCTTTTAGAATGGATGCTAATCTTTCGTTGCTATTTTCTGCATCTAATTTGTAGTTGCGTCTCGCACAGAACGTCATGAATTGTCTCCATATATAAGATTTAGATTTTTTTGTGTTACTGGGTATATTTTCTCCAATATTTTGGTTTATTACTTAGTTTGAAGTAGCACCGAAGCGACTCATTTTGACGTTTGAAGCTACAATTATTTTTGGTCAAACTATCACTTTGCATTGCGATCCGTATCCATGGTTACGTCGTTGAAAACACGATGCTGAAAGACCAATCAGAATTGAAAGACAGCTGGTGTCTTCGCGATAATGCAAGCTGTCTTTGGTTTTTGATTGGTCAGATTTTGTGAAATGCTTCCTTCATCTTTTCAAGGCGATTTATAGGCATTTCTTCAGATATTTGCAAAATTCTTGTTTATGATGCCCTGTATCTTCTTGTAGGAGGTTGTCGAATGAGTGACATCCATAGTTATATTCCCTCAGATGTTTCAATTTCTTCAATGGATTTGGTGATTGGTCGAGCTGGCTACGACTGAATACTATGAATACACGTTTGAAGTAGAATTTCAGTTGAAAATTCATGCGAAAAGAAGTGACAAAACAATTTATATGGAGGATTCCTCTTCAAAATATGAACTGTCAACAATTTAGAACCTTGAAATTCAACAACTTTTATTCGTTTTTTTTTGTTGTAGTTTTTTTCCATTTCAGTGTCAGTGTGTTTTTTGTTTTCCTGTTGTCCTGAAGACTTGCTAGATGAATATTAAATTCAGGATCCCCTTCAGAGTGATGCGACTCAAAATGCTCCACATTTTGCAGCTGTACAGGTTCTAAAGTGTCATTGTCATGTTTCTAAGAAAAAATATAATAATTAGGATGATTGAAACTATATACATATGCATAATGTTTCCAAGTGGGAACAGAAGAATGTAGGATCAAATCAAGAAAATCTATCAATTTCTCATTAATAATAATGATATTTATTCGCATGAAAAAAAAGAAAGAACACATGTAAATTGAAAGTATTATGAATAGCCAGAGAAGAATATAACAGTTTTAAGTGTTATACTCCTTGTGCGTGACTATGTTATGTTGCCTATGATACATGAAGATCGATTATGATGATTTGAAAATGAAAACTTAAACTTATGGGTAGAGTGTGACATAATATTCAATATGATACAATTCGGAAATACAATAGAGACTGGATGATTAACACGTCGAAAGAAACTAATGAAATATTTTCAAATATAATATTCTAACGAAAACTCTATGCTAAGCATTGTGTATAAATAAAATTTTTTATATGTTAAAAAACTATAAATAAATATATATAAATAAGCTGTTCTCATGGCAAATAAACATGAATAGATCACTGAAGTGTGCATATCAATAATCAGTTGATATACCACTTGTGCGTGACTGATCATGCCATTTGACGCACAAGTTGAAGTGAATGTTTGAGAAAAATATTAATAGCTATCATTTTATATATTTAATAATGATGGAAGGGTGCATGGAGTCAGTACAGTCTTAAATTATATAGTAACACATATTGGTAGCTGGTAATAAGATATATACAGATTTACACACAATACAATACACCCTTAACCCAGCATATTCCGAACTTTGGCACATTGATATCTATAGGTGAAGGGGGCTCTTTCTGAAAATATTCAGCTATTTTTTTTTTTGAAGTACACCCCGTTTAACAAGATATATTGATGTTTCACACTACGGCTACCTGACCAACAATGTTGTGTTACAAGTAATGTTAAAGAGTGTCATGGAAAATTAATACCATAGTGTTTGCAAGTTCGTGAGGTGTTGAAGGAGTATTGCCACATTTTATTTACTTTTCACCACCCACTTACTTTACGTACACACGACTCTGTGGCTACTACAAATTATGTATATGTTCTGCGCAGTGAGCAGTCATATCGTAAGTCGGACATAAGCGAAAATTTCTTCTCGTTGATACCAAAGTTCATTATTGCGGCTGAATATCAGAAATGGATGTTGACAATTGAATTTTTGAATAATCTGAGTTGAATGTTAAAGGATGAAACAAGAAGTTTAATGTTGAAAGTTGAATATGGAAATTGTTGAAAATTGAAACTGAAAGTCATCTGTCAAAATTGAAGGTTGTAGGTGTAATTTGAAAGTTGATGGTTGGAAATTAAAGATGAAATTCAATGTTAAAAATATAATCTTGAAAATTGAATGTGGCAAGTTGAGAATTGAGTTAATTGAAGTTGAGGTGTTATTTTGAATGAAGTTGAATGTTCAGAATGTTGAAATTTTTAGGTTGAATATGAATGTATGAAAAATAAATTTTGTATAAAAGTCAATTATAGCTTGAAATGAAAAATTTCGTGGAATCAAACTGATGAATGAGCCCTGATTCCAAAACTGATTGTAAATTTCACATAAAAATCAGGGTAAAAAAGGAAAAATGTCGTTAGAAATAGAGTTTGGGAAAGTTTCGAAAGAAAAAACATCTACTTGTATATTGGGATTAAAATTTGAATTATTGAATAAAAAAGCGAATTTCATGGAAAACTGCTAGGTGGAATGTCAAATAAAAGCTTATGTGATGCAGAACCCATTAAAATATATAGAAAATTTCGGAAATAAAAAAAAAAAAACATGAACTGCAAATATAGTTGTGGATAAGTTGTAATAATAAATAAATACTTTTATATCGTATTATATCGAATTCTCCTTAAATTCGATTTTTAGGGATAATGTGGCTCATAACTTCGAAATTTCGATTCAATCAGTTTCTCTTATTAGAAGTCTCAAATCGTTAACACTGAGTGTTGAATGTTATGAGTTGAAATTCAAAATTTAAATTTCGAAAACGAATATACAATAAGGACATTTTGAAAAGGTACATTTTGTGAAAAAAAAATACTCTGGAATAAAAGATTGTATGATAAACATCAGGATACTATCAGAGATTGATTGGAAAAAAATAGACATCTAATCTCATTAGAGATTTAAGTTCATTATTATGGTAAGTTTGGGATCCACGGACAATTCTTCAACGTGGTTTGGTTGGATAAGAATCAATGTTATTGAAGAAAAACTATTGCTTTCTCCTAAAGTTACGAACTTTAATGAATTCGTCATCAGGGCTCTGTAAAACTCATTTGTTACAGAGCTCTGTTGATGTTATTATAGTTCGAAAACGTTGCGAAAACCAATAAGTTTCTTCGATAACGATTAATCAACAATGTTGATTAACTATAATGATAAGGTGGAAATGGACTTTGGAAATAAAGAGAAACAAAGTGTTCCCTTGGAATGAGGTGTTTAATGAAAAGGCTTTTCGAGCAAAACTAAATTGAATGAAATTTCGAAAATTATAGAAAAAAAAACGAATTTCGTGGGATGTCAAATGAAAGCAAGTATATTAAAGTAAAATTAATTTGTTTAAACCCAAATTGATAACTGACTCTAATTTTAGTTCAACTTCGATACATGACACAATCACATTTATTGGTATAAAGATGTACAGTAAACTTTCTCTGGGTGTTGAGAAGTAACACCCAGTTTATTTGAAGAAAAAAAGTGAGTAAACCTACTATGATCTTGAAGAATATTTGGATGGCTTACTGGAATATCACTATTAATTGAGTATACAATTCTTTATTGATTTTATATTATTCACTCACACATAAGACTTGCTTAACTTGAAAAATCATTCATCATATCTGAGTGATACAATTTTGAATATAAATCATATTTTATCATTTTTATTAAATTGATGACCATTATCATTTAACGATAAGTTTCTTTAGAACTGCATGACAATTCATTACGCTCGACGTATTTTAAAAATGTCAATTGAGATCATTTTGGAGTTGTTTTTGTTCTATCACGAAAATTTTCAGGGCATACTGAATTACCCATGAAATGATTCCATTATAACATTTTTATCTCTGGTTGATTTCCCGGAAATAAATGATTTGTTACACTCCAGTATCCATTATTGAAAAGTTTTTTCAATTTCGATGAATCATTAAACAGAAGATATCAGAAAACGTGCGTAAAAACAATAACCAGAATTTCAGAGATGCTTCACTTGAAATGGTTCAAAATAGTTTTACTTGTACCCTTTTGAATCTTTAATTGCACCGTAGGCGACTATTTCTGTGAAATGTAAATTGCTTGGAAAAATTGTCAGATATTTTTTCATTACAACAATTTTCCTTACCAAGGCATGGAGAACCCCGAAAAATATCCCATTTCATCTCCCAGAAGAAAGTTGCCTTCTCCTGAATTCTCCCGAAACGGAATGGCAACAAGAAATTTTTATATAACCACCAGAAAAAGCAAAAAGGGAAATTTTCTAGCTATTCAAAATGCCCGAAAATTATTTACTTAAAGGGATGTGACAACTTCAAAATGGATCCCAAATGGAATGCTACCTTAAGGGATATACGGTTGAACAAAAAAAACTCTTGAAGGGGTAGGGAAGGGGGCCTTTAACCCCAAAAAAAATTTTTTGATATTATTATCCCGTCTAAACAACGTTTCACCCTGAAATCGAGTTGTTTCCGTTTTTGAAACACTTAGGAAGGTTTTTTTGCTTAACCCCCCTAGGTGGATGATTTTAAAAATGGAATTTATATGGGCAAACTGACAATTCTCAAATAAATGGAATCACATAAAAAATTGGGAAAATAAAACTCAAGGGGCACCAGCTTTTAATATATATATATATATATATATATATAAAAAACTGGTATTGGGGGTTAAGAATAGGAAAAAAACTCTTCAAGGTTTTCCGGAAATGTTTATTTCCTCATTAGGAAGAACCTTTTTGAGGGGTTATTTCAAATGTTAAAACATATCTAACATGTGATAAAAGAAAAAAAAAACGTAGACCAAAGGAATAGAACGAATATAAAGGAGAATTTTAAAACCAAACGGGTTTGGGTTAAAAATAAAAGGTGAAAATCTTGTTTACCCAGTTGAAAATTACATTAGGAAGAAACTCTTGGAGTGTTTTTGAGAAAATTTAGAAGAAGAAACACAATTATTTGAAATAATAAAATTTTGTTTGTTCCTTTAATGGAAAAAATTGGGGGTATAACCCAAAAAAAAAAAAAAAAAAAAAAAAAAAAAAAAAAAAAAGAAAATTAATCATTTTGTTGGTTTATGCTGATTTTGAAATGGATTTTTAGGGCTAATACCCAATTTATGAAAGTTTTTCCAAACGGGGGGGTTTTAAAATTTTTTTTTAAAATGCACCGAGTTTTGTTTTATGGTTCCCAATGAACTTTGGGTTTTTTTGA
>JAFIRS010004320.1:0-5000 GCA_018342105.1 Gonioctena quinquepunctata | reverse complement strand
GAAGGCATACCAACTGAGTTAGTTGTGGTAAGGAAGGGTAATAACAATTGGCAGCAACGTGGCGAGAAAACAGTGACGTTAGCTAGCAATTATTATTTCATAACAATTCGGCAAAATTCAGTAATTAATATTTCATAACAATTAGGGTTCTCAACGTGGAGCTGAATAGCCAAAATAAGAATCAGAAATAAACCAAAATTAAAAAAAAAAATTTTCAAAGTCAAATAATATTAAACAGGGAAAATAGGAGACAACTTCAGAAATATTTTTACATTATCATTACATTACAATTGGTTTCCAAAGTAAGGGCAAAAATAACAGCAATTCATATATACATTACAATATATATATATATATATATATATATATATATATATATATATATATATATAATATATAAAAAAAAACTTATGGATAAGCAGAACATATATTGATTTATAAAATTTAAAAAAAAGATATATTCGATTTCTTATCATATTTTGGATTTTTTCTTGAAGCAATTTTTGTTTGCAATATCTTCTATAGGTATTGGTAGGATGTTATGGAGACGTGGAGGAGGTAAGATGCGTTGCGCTGACCTATATATGTTTGCAACGAGGCTGTAGTACATTATTTTTTTTGTTTCTAGTGTCATAGCCATGGTTCGTAGACTGTAAAGCAATACATCCTTTTCAATATTTTTACGTATACCCAAACAGAATAGTTGTCTCACGTCGAGTACACCGGATTCTTTGAACAGGTCGTCGCTAGGGTAAATAGGTACTTTACGATATATTATTTTAAGGATATACAGGGTACTAGTGAATCAGTGCGACAAACTCCAGGAGGTGATTCTGCATGAAAAAATAATGACAGTTTGCGATATAACTTTTGTCCGCAAATGCTTCGTTTTCCGAGATACGGGGTGTTAAAGTTTTTCTAAAAAACTGACTATTTATTTATTGTTCTGAAACCGGTCGAGATATGCAAATGAAATTTGGTGAGTTTCAAGAGGTAGTTATTGCACATTTTTTGAGATGCAATAAAGAATTTTATGTTCATCATTGGCGCGCATACGGGTAATGATATAAATTTTTTTAAAGAAAAAAATGGTACGCCACTGACATATTTCAAATTGAGATTAATTTATGAATATTTCTTTCAATTTGTGACAAAAAATATTTCTTGCTTTTTTTTCGTATAGGGCGCCGTGTTTATGCAAAAAAATTAAACATCTTAACGCGTATTTGTCATTACTTTATCTAGTAGCGATGCTAGTAGGCTACTGTCAACATTCTGTTGAATACGAATAGTTCAACGACATGTCAAATTAGCGTTTCTTCATTTTTTAGCTTTTAGTTTGGTAGCACATTAATGATAATAAGTAATTAATTTTTCTTTTATCGAAAAGAATGGAAAATTATACAAATGCGGAATTGTCAGACATGCATTTTGTCTATGGTCGTAGTAATGGAAATGGTCGGCAAGCTCGGCGATTGTATGCTGAGTTGTATCCAGGACGTAGGGTACTTCATCACACAATATTTTCTCGTCTTCACCAACGTTTTGCGCGAAAATGGTACATTTAAGAAACAAACGGTTGACTGCGGGCGCCCTCGGGAAGTACGAACTGTGCAACTAGAAGAAGCAGTTCTCGAGTTAATTGCGGAATCACCTGAAACAAGTACTCGAGAAATTGCCAACATACTGAATGTAAGCAACGTCACTGTATTTAAAATTATTAAAGGACACCAATTGTATCCGTTTCATATTCAACGTGTGCAAGCTCTACTACCTAGAGACTTTTTTCCGCGCCTAGTTTTTTGCCATTGGATTCTTCATCAAATCGCTCAAATTCCAAATTTTTCAAATGGCGTTTTGTTTACTGACGAGGCTCATTTTGGACGACAGTGTATACGGAATTTCCATAACAATCACCTCTGGGCTGAGGAAAATGAAATCTTTGAAGCTCATTTTCAGCATCAGTTTTCAGTAAATGTATGGCTTGAGGTACTTGATGATCATTTAATCGGTCCATATTTCCTTCCACATCGACTAACAGGCGACTCTTACCTCAATTTCCTACCGAAAGAGTTACCTGTTCTCCTTGAATAAATTTCTCTACAGCTGAGACAACACTTCTGGTTCATTCATGATGGTGCACCGTTCAAAAGTTCAAGGTAAGGGTACCATTCAGATCCGCACTTGACATTTACTTGCGATATTCGACAATTCGACATTTCAAATGCATATTGTTAAAAACGTATTAACGGAGTTCGAAAAAAATGGTAGATAAGAGAATTGAATTATCTTTTCAACGATATGCCACTTGACCGCTATGCTATTGGAAATTTTGAAGTTGATGTTTCCCCCCGCGCTATCTATCGTGCAATCACAATGTATCTCATTTCAAAAAAAAGTATCGGTGATAATTCAAAACGATTTCCATCCCATTTTTCTTCGTCAAACCGTACAAAAGTTCACAGGGACGGGGGACTATAAAAATCCGCACGGTATATACCCGATGTAGATTGGCCCTAGTTCGACTAATAAATTCCGGAGCTAACTTTATAATTGAACTTCTACAATTGGAGACGTTTTAGTTAGACGATATGAGAAGAAATTGAGGTTTATATTTTCAATACACTTTCATAACAAAACACATTTCGCAAATTTATGAATCAAAATTATCACTTATAATTTGCACGAGAGGTTTGTATTTCATCGGATAAATTTGGGTTGTTTAATGAGAAACTGTTGCCTAGAAATTAGACGAGAAAAACTGTCACCTATTAAAAACGCGACACCAAAGGTGGAGCGTTTTTAGGTTGACAGTTTTTCGAGTCAAATTGCTGAAGGAAACAGTTTAGAATTTGAACAACACAAATTTACCCGATACCAATACAAACATCGAGTGTAATTCGGCAGGACAATTTAATAAATAATAAATTTAGAAACATATTAATGCAAACTTCATTTATTTTGGCAACCAACACTGCGATAATTCATAAACAAATGAATGAGTGAAAAAACCACTAGTGCATTTGTCGCTGTAAAAGTTGCAGCTATCTTTTGCCGCTGTCAAACTGACATTTGCACTGTAGCATATGCGATTTTTTATACATGAGTTGAATTGTCATTGAAAAATTGTCATTATTGTTAATCTCACCTATCATCCTTCTGATGTGGAGTTCGTGCAAATCCCGAATACTTTTCAAGCAGCATTTGTAGAGAATTCTGATCTTATTATCGAATTCCCTCTGCGACATTAATGTTTTGACACCGAAGAACTTCTGTAGCGATTGCTTGAATGTTTTTTTCTCCCTCAAATTTTCCAACTTGGTGTCAGATATGCATACTGAAAAAATATATTTATTATATGCTCTATCCCAGGAACATTCGCAACGAAGGAAAGTGTAGGTTGGGCGGCGTTCATAGAGTTTTATGTGACTATTTATTTCATTATTTTTGAATCATTCGAATGACCTGAAATTTCTCCGAGACAACCAATCAAATCATATTTATAGTGATAAATGTGTATACCTGAGGGACTGAAAATATTTCAGAACGCACATGATCGATTATGGCAGCATACCAAGTTTTTAATTCAACTGGTGACGTGAAGAGGTAGAAAACTCGGCAAAAATTGAACTGTGGAGAAAAATTGAAATCTACTACTCGCACATTTCAACTATGGCCAAAAATGTATATCCGAGATAATATTTTCAGGTGAAATGTGAAAGCATTCAGGTCACAAGTGGAAGGAAGACATCATTATTTTTTTATTGAAATGTCTGAAACATGCTTTTCATGAGTATGATGAAGAAATGATATTTTTTCACATCAAGGCCGGAAAGTCAACTTTGATCACCTCCCAAGCCCCTTCAGTAACTTATACCATGAGTCGGAAATAATAGTCAGTGACGTCAGTCACTAGTTCAGAAACAACATAATAAGAGCGGCAAAATGATATAATATTTTACAATGAAAATCTATTGTATCCCGAATCTATAATCGCGATATGCCGCTTATTTTAAATCCACACTGGTGCCAAATTTATTTCGGCCCGTGCGATAGATCTTACGAGGCATTTGAAGCAGCCTCTATTTTAACGAAAGATCGTGGTCGAGGTTAGCAATGTACCCAATATTTACCCACGGCGGCGCGGAGGTTTGGAAAAAACTGAAGATCGGGGGCTGAAATGAGTCAATGACTTATTGACCAACGACGCGAGGTGTGGACTCCCGCGCCAAACTTCTAAAATTCACGCGCCGTCGGATAGGGGAGGTTTGGCGATTTCGCTTGGGGAGTGAGTCCTGTCGTTTTGGGGGCAAAATGAACACGGTTCGAAGGGGGTTTGGGCCATGGCGTCAAACACGTTAGGCTCCAACGACGCGGCTAGGCACGTGGTACTGTCAGTGCCGTGGTAGCTTTTACCATGGAGTGGTCGAACGAAGTGGTGTTGGAATTAGTATCCCTCTTCGAAGCCGAGCCGATTATTTGGAACCGACGGGATCCAAAGCATGAAAACAGGAATTTAGTTGATGCCTGGCAGTGAATTTAAAAGCAAATGAGTATAAAATATTCAATAGCAGAATTGAAAAATGTTTACCGCCAATACTGCCGGCGTACAACAGACTACAACCGCTGCGTGTCCACGTCTGAAACCGCGATCCTACATGCGCCGTGGGAACGGCCCGACACATTTCGTCGCGCCAACCTCAACACTCAACCCCCAATCCAAAATTGCCACTCCACGCGCCGTTGGATCCCGGCTTCACGAAGCTTGTGGCTCAGTGGCACGAGCGTTGGTCTTGTGTCCACTGTTTCCACCCGGCGCGGGTTCGTCTCCCGCGGCTGGCGAAAAAATTTTCAAGGCCCCAAGAGTGGTTTCGACCACTATAAGAGGTAAGGTCCCCGTGATCTTAACTTGTACAAGTTTTCATTAACTTGGGGCGTTGGTCAAAAAGATAAGGGAAGGGTTGAAAACAATTTTACAAATTTCCGTCTTATGGTATAGA